>WPIO01000551.1:0-27250 GCA_009760855.2 Cristatella mucedo
AGTGCTGCACCATGTTTAAAGCATTTCGCACGTAAATAACACGTTTCGCACAAGTTCGCATCAGATCGCGGAATATGTAGAAACTTCAAATCTGCATTTCGGAGCGTGCGCTGACTGGCAGCAGAGTGCTGCACCATGTTTAAAGCATTTCGCACGTAAATAACACGTTTCGCACAAGTTCGCATCAGATCGCGGAATATGTAGAAACATATATTCTGCATTTCGGAGCGTGCGCTGACTGACAGCAGAGTGCTGCACCATGTTTAAAGCATTTCGCACGTAAATAACACGTTTCGCACAAGTTCGCACCAGATCGCGGAATATGTAGAAATTTCAAATCTGCATGTCGGAGCGTGCGCTGACTGGCAGCAGAGTGCTGCACCATGTTTAAAGCATTTCGCACGTAAATAACACGTTTCGCACAAGTTCGCATCAGATCGCGGAATATGTAGAAACGTCAAATCTGCATTTCGGAGCGTGCGCTGACTGGCAGCAGAGTGCTGCACCATGTTTAAAAGCATTTTCGCACCGTACTATAATAACGTTCGCCAATGAATTCGCCACCATGATCGCCGGAATAGTAGAAACTTTAATTCCAGTGTAAAGCAAGTCTTGCCACTGACTGACAGCAGAGTGCTTGCACATGTTGTGTTTAAAGACATGTAGCACGGCAATTAACGACGTTTAGCACAGCAGTATTCGCAACCGACTGCAGTCGATCCGGGAAATATGGTAGAAACCGGTTTCAAATCTTCAATCTGAAATTTCGGAGCATGTTGCATGTCATAGCTGGCACATGCCCACGCTGCTGCAGAACCAGGTTTTAATAAAAAGATATTTCGCAGGCGTACATGAAAAAACACCACTGTTTATAGCACCAGAGTTCGGATCAGATCGCCCGGATAATTATGCCCCACATCTAGAAAGACTTCCAATCTGCCTTTCGGAGCGTCTGACTGACGTGCGCACGAGCTGCTGGCCCAACCTAGAAACAGCACCTGTTTTAACGTACATCTTCGCCCGACCTGAGTTATGCGACGTTTTCGCTATGCATTCGCATCAGATAGCTGCGATATTTACCAACAGAACGGATATTCTGTACTTCTCATTGCATTTCGCGCATGAGTGCGGCTGAGACTGAAACAGCAGAGTGCCTTGACAACTCATAGATTTAGACAAAGCATTTCTGCACAGTTTATAAACCACAAACACGAAATTTGGGCATCGCGTTCCCATCCAGATTGGGCATATGTAAAAGGTAGGAAACTTAGTCGATAGACATGACATGTAAATGCCGAGCAGTAGTCACTGCGGCAATTCCGACAACAAAGATAGCTGCAAATCCACCTGTTTCAAGAGATAAAGTAGCATTATCCCAATCGTGTACTTAATAACAGACGGTTCGGAGCACAGGAGTTCGCCCCAAGATCGCGTAATATGTCATAGAAACTTCAAATCTTGCATGTCGACGAGCGTGATGCGGTGAACATTGCAGCGGAAGGTCCTGACACCTATGTTTATATGCATTCGCCCCACGTAAATACACACGTTTCGCTACGAGTTCAGAGGCATAAGCCGGCACTAAGCTAAGACAACTTCAAATCTGCATGTGTCGAGCGTGCGCTAACTGGCCAGAAGATGTGCCGCCACGCAATGTTTAAAGCATTTTCGCACGTAAAATAAAACACGTGTCGCACAAGTTCGCGCAATCAGATCGCGGAAAATATGTAGAACACCTTCCAAATCTGCATTTCGGCGGAGCGTGACGCTGGACTGGCACGCAGGTACGTGCCTGCACCTTGTTTTATAGATAAAGGCATTTCGCCCCATAAGGTTGACTACGTTTCAACGCACTAACTTTCGCCATCCACATCGCCGAATATCGTAGAAAACTTATATACATTCATTCTCGGAGCTGTGCGCTGACCTGGCCAGCCAATTGAGGTGCTGCATCCATGTTAGCATAGACTTTAGGCACGATAAAATACACGTTTCAGACGACTAGTTCGAAGCCGAGACTCGCGGAAATATGCATAATAAACGCTCTTATTCTGTCATTTCCGCGAGCGTCGCCCGGCCTGAGCGCAGGACAGATGTGCGCCCACACCATGTTTAAAGCATTTCGCACGTAAATAACACATTCCGCACGAGTTCGCAGCAGATCGCGGAATATCTAGAAACTTCAAATCTGCATGGGTCCAGTCGCCGTGACCGCTGACTACGGCAGAGCAGAGTGCTGCACCATGTGTGAAAGCATTTCGCCACGAAATAAACACGTTTTCGGACAGAGTTGACATAAAAGGCAGATCGCGGAATATCTAGAAGAAACTTTCAACTCTGCCTGTCGGAAAGGCTTGCGACCATGGACTAAGGCAGCACGCAGATGCTGCACCATGTTTTAAGCATTTCGCACGTAAATAACACGTATGGTCGCACACGACGATTCGCAGGCAGAATCGCGAAGAATATGTTAGAAACTTCAAATCTGCATGTCGGAGCGTGCACTGGCTGGCAGCAGAGTGTTCTGCACCATGATTAAAGCATTTCGGCACGGTAAAGGAAGCACTGTTGCCCCACGCCGAGTTCGCACCCAGATCGCGGGAATATGTAGAAAAACTTCAATGCATCTGCAGCCGTTTCGGAGCGTGCGCGTGACTGGTTGACTGCCCAGCAGAGTGCCTGCACATGGTTTAAAGCATTCCGCCAGCGCGCTAAGATAACAGGCCCTCGTTTACGCCCAACTCTCTCCTTGTTCGGAGGAGATCGCGAATAGAATATGTAGCGAAACTCTTCATCGCACTGCAATTTCGGAACGTGACGCTGCATTCGCACGCACATGAGTGCTGGCACCACAGTTTAGAGCTCATTTCGCAAACGTCACCTAATAACACGTTTCGCACAGAGGTCGCACAGAATGGAGCGCAATATGCTAGAAACTTCAAAAATCTGCATGTCGGAGCGTGTTGCCTCGTGACTGGCATGCAGAGTTGCCTGCACCATGTTAAAGCATTTCGCACGCTTAAATAAACACGTTTCGCACGGAGTTCGCATCCCCAGATCGCCGGAATATGTATGAAACTTTGCAAATCTGCATGTTTCTCGAAGCTTTGCGGCTCCTGACTTGGCAGCAGAGGTGCCTTGCACCATGTTTAACCCGCATTTTCCACGTAAATAACACGTTTCGCACAAGTTCGCAGCCACAATTGAGCGAGTGAATATGTAGAAACTTTAAATCTGCATGTCGGAGGCGTGAGCTGACTGTGGCAGGGCAGAGTGCTGAGAAGACCCACCATGTTTAAACAGCGAGCCTGCTTCGCACGTGTAAATAACACGTTTCGCACGAATGTTCGCATTCAGACATCGCGGAATATGTAGGACACGTCTAATCGTGCATTTCGTAGCGTGTGCGCTGACTGGCAAGCGGAGAGTGCTGTGCACGAAGTTTACAGCATTTGGCTCGTAAATAACACGTTTCGGCAGCTAAGTTCGCACCAGATCGCCGATAGGTGTAGAAACTTTAAATTTGCATGTTCGCGCCACACGCGGGTGAGGTGCATAGGCGAGTCCCAAGGTGCTGCACCATTGGTCTTAAAGCACAATTTTCGGCACGTAAATAAACAAGTGGTGCACAGAATTCGCTATGATCGCAGAATGTCGTTGAAACTTCAAATCTGCCTTGTGTCGAGGTGCCGTTGAGACTGACTAGGCAGAGCAGAGTGTGCTCCCCATGTAACGCATTCGCCACTGAAATGATACGTTCGCCAAGCTTCGCACACAGTATCCGCGGAATTGTATAACGTATATTCTGCATCGTGAGCGTCGTGATGACATCCAGGAGTGCCTTGCACCAGTTTAAAGCATTTCGCACCCGTAAAACACGTTTCCACAGTTGCACCAGATCGCCCGGCTATTCAGAAACTTCTGTTTAAATCTGCCATATGCTCAAGAGCTCACCAGACCATGCCTGAAACACCTGACTGCAGCAGGTGACGCCACCATGTTTTAAAAGAACCCATTTCCACCTCGTAATAACACGTTTCGCAACGAGTTCGTACCAGCATCCGCGACTATGAGGGCAAAACTTCCCACATGTTTGCCATTTTCGGAGCGGGACTGTGCTGACTGAGAAGCAGAGTGCCTGCACCATGTTTAAAGCATTTCGCACGTAAATAACACGTTTCGCACGAGTTCGCACCAGATCGCGGAATATGTAGAAACTTTAAATCTGCATGTCGGAGCGTGCGCTGACTGGCAGCAGAGTGCTGCACCATGTTTAAAGCATTTCGCACGTAAATAACACGTTTCGCACGAGTTCGCACCAGATCGCGGAATATGTAGAAACTTCAAATCTGCATGTCGGAGCGTGCGCTGACTGGCAGCAGAGTGCTGCACCATGTTTAAAGCATTTCGCACGTAAATAACACGTTTCGCACAAGTTCGCACCAGATCGCGGAATATGTAGAAACTTCAAATCTGCATGTCGGAGCGTGCGCTGACTGGCAGCAGAGTGCTTCACCATGTTTAAAGCATTTTGCACGGAAATAACACGTTTCGCACAAGTTCGCACCAGATCGCGGAATGTGTAGAAATTTCAAATCTGCATGTCGGAGCGTGCGCTGACTGGCAGCAGAGTGCTGCACTATGTTTAAAGCATTTCGCACGTGAATAACACGTTTCGCACGAGTTCGCACCAGATCGCGGAATATGTAGAAACTTCAAATCTGCATGTCGGAGCGTGCGCTGACTGGCAGCAGAGTGCTGCACCATGTTTAAAGCATTTCGCACGTAAATAACACGTTTCGCACGAGTTCGCACCAGATCGCGGAATGTGTAGAAACTTCAAATCTGCATGTCGGAGCGTGCGCTGACTGGCAGCAGAGTGCTGCACCATGTTTAAAGCATTTTGCACGGAAATAACACGTTTCGCACAAGTTCGCACCAGATCGCGGAATATGTAGAAACTTCAAATCTGCATGTCGGAGCGTGCGCTGACTGGCAGCAGAGTGCTGCACCATGTTTAAAGCATTTCGCACGTAAATAACACGTTTCGCACGAGTTTGCAGCAGATCGCGGAATATGTAGAAACTTCAAATCTGCATTTCGGAGCGTGCGCTGACTGGCAGCAGAGTGCTGCACCATGTTTAAAGCATTTCGCACGTAAATAACACGTTTCGCACGAGTTCGCAGCAGATCGCGGAATATGTAGAAACTTCAAATCTGCATGTCGGAGCGTGCGCTGACTGGCAGCAGAGTGCTGCACCATGTTTAAAGCATTTCGCACGTAAATAACACGTTTCGCACAAGTTCGCAGCAGATCGCGGAATATGTAGAAACTTCAAATCTGCATTTCGGAGCGTGCGCTGACTGGCAGCAGAGTGCTGCACCATGTTTAAAGCATTTCGCACGTAAATAACACGTTTCGCACAAGTTCGCATCAGATCGCGGAATATGTAGAAAACTTCAAATCTGCATTTCGGAGCGTGCGCTGACTGGCAGCAGAGTGCTGCACCATGTTTAAAGCATTTCGCACGTAAATAACACGTTTCGCACGAGTTCGCACCAGATCGCGGAATATGTAGAAACTTCAAATCTGCATGTCGGAGCGTGCGCTGACTGGCAGCAGAGTGCTGCACCATGTTTAAAGCATTTCGCACGTAAATAACACGTTTCGCACGAGTTCGCATCAGATCGCGGAATATGTAGAAACGTATATTCTGCATTTCGGAGCGTGCGCTGACTGGCAGCAGAGTGCTGCACCATGTTTAAAGCATTTCGCACGTAAATAACACGTTTCGCACAAGTTCGCACCAGATCGCGGAATATGTAGAAACTTTAAATCTGCATGTCGGAGCGTGCGCTGACTGGCAGCAGAGTGCTGCACCATGTTTAAAGCATTTCGCACGTAAATAACACGTTTCGCACGAGTTCGGAGCAGATCGCGGAATATCTAGAAACTTCAAATCTGCACGTCGGAGCGTGTGCTGACTTGCAGCAGAGTGCTGCACCATGTTTTAACATTTCGCACGTAAATAACACGTTTCGCACAAGTTTGCACCACATCGCAGAATATGTAGAAACTTTAAATCTGCATGTCGGAGCGTGCGCTGACTGGCAGCAGAGTGCTGCACCATGTTTAAAGCATTTCGCACGTAAATAACACGTTTCGCACGAGTTCGCAGCAGATCGCGGAATATGTAGAAACTTCAAATCTGCATGTCGGAGCGTGCGCTGACTGGCAGCAGAGTGCTGCACCATGTTTAAAGCATTTCGCACGTAAATAACACGTTTCGCACGAGTTCGCAGCAGATCGCGGAATATGTAGAAACTTCAAATCTGCATGTCGGAGCGTGTGCTGACTTGCAGCAGAGTGCTGCACCATGTTTAATGCATTTCGCACGTAAATAACACGTTTCGCAAGAGTTTGCAGCAGATCGTGGAATATGTAGACACTTCAAATCTGCATGTCGGAGCGTGCGCTGACTGGCAGCAGAGTGCTGCACCATGTTTAAAGCATTTCGCACGTAAATAACACGTTTCGCACGAGTTCGCACCAGATCGCGGAATATGTAGAAACTTCAAATCTGCATGTCGGAGCGTGCGCTGACTGGCAGCAGAGTGCTGCACCATGTTTAAAGCATTTCGCACGTAAATAACACGTTTCGCACAAGTTCGCATCAGATCGCGGAATATGTAGAAACTTCAAATCTGCATTTCGGAGCGTGCGCTGACTGGCAGCAGAGTGCTGCACCATGTTTAAAGCATTTCGCACGTAAATAACACGTTTCGCACGAGTTCGCATCAGATCGCGGAATATGTAGAAACGTAAATTCTGCATTTCGGAGCGTGCGCTGACTGGCAGCAGAGTGCTGCACCATGTTTAAAGCATTTCGCACGTAAATAACACGTTTCGCACGAGTTCGCAGCAGATCGCGGAATATTATGAATTTTCAAATCTGCATGTCGGAGCGTGCACTGACTGGCAGCAGAGTTCTGCACCATGTTTAAAGCATTTCGCACGTAAATAACACGTTTCGCACGAGTTCGGAGCAGATCGCGGAATATCTAGAAACTTCAAATCTGCATGTCGGAGCGTGCGCTGACTGGCAGCAGAGTGCTGCACCATGTTTAAAGCATTTCGCACGAAAATAACACGTTTCGCACGAGTTTGCAGCAGATCGCGGAATATGTAGAAACTTCAAATCTGCATGTCGGAGCGTGCGCTGACTGGCAGCAGAGTGCTGCACCATGTTTAAAGCATTTCGCACGTAAATAACACGTTTCGCACGAGTTCGCACCAGATCGCGGAATATGTAGAAACTTCAAATCTGCATGTCGGAGCGTGCGCTGACTGGCAGCAGAGTGCTGCACCATGTTTAAAGCATTTCGCACGTAAATAACACGTTTCGCACGAGTTCGCAGCAGATCGCGGAATATGTAGAAACTTCAAATCTGCATTTCGGAGCGTGCGCTGACTGGCAGCAGAGTGCTGCACCATGTTTAAAGCATTTCGCACGTAAATAACACGTTTCGCACGAGTTCGCATCAGATCGCGGAATATGTAGAAACTTCAAATCTGCATTTCGGAGCGTGCGCTGACTGGCAGCAGAGTGCTGCACCATGTTTAAAGCATTTCGCACGTAAATAACACGTTTCGCACGAGTTCGCAGCCGATCGCGGAATATGTAGAAACTTTCAAATCTGCATGTCGGAGCGTGCGCTGACTGGCAGCAGAGTGCTGCACCATGTTTAAAGCATTTCGCACGTAAATAACACGTTTCGCACGAGTTCGCAGCAGATCGCGGAATATGTAGAAACTTCAAATCTGCATTTCGGAGCGTGCGCTGACTGGCAGCAGAGTGCTGCACCATGTTTAAAGCATTTCGCACGTAAATAACACGTTTCGCACGAGTTCGCAGCAGATTGCGGAATATGTAGAAACTTCAAATCTGCATGTCGGAGCGTGCGCTGACTGGCAGCAGAGTGCTGCACCATGTTTAAAAGCATTTCGCACGTAAATAACACGTTTCGCACGAGTTCGCAGCAGATCGCGGAATATGTAGAAACTTCAAATCTGCATGTCGGAGCGTGCGCTGACTGGCAGCAGAGTGCTGCACCATGTTTAAAGCATTTCGCACGTAAATAACACGTTTCGCACGAGTTCGCACCAGATCGCGGAATATGTAGAAACTTCAAATCTGCATTTCGGAGCGTGCGCTGACTGGCAGCAGAGTGCTGCACCATGTTAAAAGCATTTCGCACGTAAATAACACGTTTCGCACGAGTTCGCACCAGATCGCGGAATATGTAGAAACTTCAAATCTGCATTTCGGAGCGTGCGCTGACTGGCAGCAGAGTGCTGCACCATGTTTAAAGCATTTCGCACGTAAATAACACGTTTCGCACAAGTTCGCATCAGATCGCGGAATATGTAGAAACTTCAAATCTGCATTTCGGAGCGTGCGCTGACTGGCAGCAGAGTGCTGCACCATGTTTAAAGCATTTCGCACGTAAATAACACGTTTCGCACGAGTTCGCAGCAGATCGCGGAATATGTAGAAACTTCAAATCTGCATTTCGGAGCGTGCGCTGACTGGCAGCAGAGTGCTGCACCATGTTTAAAGCATTTCGCACGTAAATAACACGTTTCGCACGAGTTCGGAGCAGATCGCGGAATATGTAGAAACTTCAAATCTGCATGTCGGAGCGTGCGCTGACTGGCAGCAGAGTGCTGCACCATGTTTAAAGCATTTCGCACGTAAATAACACGTTTCGCACGAGTTCGCACCAGATCGCGGAATATGTAGAAACTTCAAATCTGCATGTCGGAGCGTGCGCTGACTGGCAGCAGAGTTCTGCACCATGTTTAAAGCATTTCGCACGTAAATAACACGTTTTAAACGATTTCGCACCAGATCGCGGAATATGTAGAAACTTCAAATCTGCATGTCGGAGCGTGCGCTGACTGGCAGCAGAGTGCTGCACCATGTTTAAAGCATTTCGCACGTAAATAACACACTTCGCAAGAGTTCGGAGCAGATCGCGGAATGTCTAGAAACTTCTAATCTGCCTGTCGGAGCGTGTGCTGACTTGCAGCAGAGTGCTGCACCATGTTTAAAGCATTTCGCACGTAAATAACACGTTTCGCACGAGTTTGCAGCAGATCGCGGAATATGTAGAAACTTCAAATCTGCATTTCGGAGCGTGCGCTGACTGGCAGCAGAGTGCTGCACCATGTTTAAAGCATTTCGCACGTAAATAACACGTTTCGCACGAGTTCGCACCAGATCGCGGAATATGTAGAAACTTCAAATCTGCATGTCGGAGCGTGCGCTGACTGGCAGCAGAGTGCTGCACCATGTTTAAAGCATTTCGCACGTAAATAACACGTGTCGCACGAGTTCGCAGCAGATCGCGGAATATGTAGAAACTTCAAATCTGCATTTCGGAGCGTGCGCTGACTGGCAGCAGAGTGCTGCACCATGTTTAAAGCATTTCGCACGTAAATAACACGTTTCGCACGAGTTCAGAGCAGATCGCGGAATATCTAGAAACTTCAAATCTGCATGTCGGAGCGTGCGCTGACTGGCAGCAGAGTGCTGCACCATGTTTAAAGCATTTCGCACGTAAATAACACGTGTCGCACGAGTTCGCATCAGATCGCGGAATATGTAGAAACTTCAAATCTGCATTTCGGAGCGTGCGCTGACTGGCAGCAGAGTGCTGCACCATGTTTAAAGCATTTCGCACGTAAATAACACGTTTCGCACAAGTTCGCATCAGACCGCGGAATATGTAAAAACGTCTAATCTGCATTTCGGAGCGTGCGCTGACTGGCAGCAGAGTGCTGCACCATGTTTAAAGCATTTCGCACGTAAATAACACGTTTCGCACAAGTTCGCACCAGATCGCGGAATATGTAGAAACTTTAAATCTGCATGTCGGAGCGTGCGCTGACTGGCAGCAGAGTGCTGCACCATGTTTAAAGCATTTCGCACGTAAATAACACGTTTCGCACGAGTTCGGAGCAGATCGCGGAATGTCTAGAAACTTCAAATCTGCCTGTCGGAGCGTGTGCTGACTGGCAGCAGAGTGCTGCACCATGTTTAAATGCATTTCGCACGTAAATAACACGTTTCGCACGAGTTTGCAGCAGATCGCGGAATATGTAGAAACTTCAAATCTGCATGTCGGAGCGTGCGCTGACTGGCAGCAGAGTGCTGCACCATGTTTAAAGCATTTCGCACGTAAATAACACGTTTCGCACGAGTTCGCAGCAGATCGCGGAATATGTAGAAACTTTAAATCTGCATGTCGGAGCGTGCGCTGACTGGCAGCAGAGTGCTGCACCATGTTTAAAGCATTTCGAACGTAAATAACACGTTTCGCACGAGTTCGCACCAGATCGCGGAATATGTAGAAACTTCAAATCTGCATTTCGGAGCGTGCGCTGACTGGCAGCAGAGTGCTGCACCATGTTTAAAGCATTTCGCACGTAAATAACACGTTTCGCACGAGTTCGCATCAGATCGCGGAATATGTAGAAACTTCAAATCTGCATTTCGGAGCGTGCGCTGACTGGCAGCAGAGTGCTGCACCATGTTTAAAGCATTTCGCACGTAAATAACACGTTTCGCACGAGTTTGCAGCAGATCGCGGAATATGTAGAAACTTCAAATCTGCATGTCGGAGCGTGCGCTGACTGGCAGCAGAGTGCTGCACCATGTTTAAAGCATTTCGCACGTAAATAACACGTTTCGCACAAGTTCGCATCAGATCGCGGAATATGTAGAAACTTCAAATCTGCATGTCGGAGCGTGCGCTGACTGGCAGCAGAGTGCTGCACCATGTTTAAAGCATTTCGCACGTAAATAACACGTTTCGCACGAGTTCGCACCAGATCGCGGAATATGTAGAAACTTCAAATCTGCATTTCGGAGCGTGCGCTGACTGACAGCAGAGTGCTGCACCATGTTTAAAGCATTTCGCACGTAAATAACACGTTTCGCACAAGTTCGCACCAGATCGCGGAATATGTAGAAACTTTAAATCTGCATGTCGGAGCGTGCGCTGACTGGCAGCAGAGTGCTGCACCATGTTTAAAGCATTTCGCACGTAAATAACACGTTTCGCACGAGTTCAGAGCAGATCGCGGAATATCTAGAAACTTCAAATCTGCATGTCGGAGCGTGCGCTGACTGGCAGCAGAGTGCTGCACCATGTTTAAAGCATTTCGCACGTAAATAACACGTTTCGCACGAGTTTCGCAGCAGATCGCGGAATATGTAGAAACTTCAAATCTGCATGTCGGAGCGTGCGCTGACTGGCAGCAGAGTGCTGCACCATGTTTAAAGCATTTCGCACGTAAATAACACGTTTCGCACGAGTTCGCAGCAGATCGCGGAATATGCAGAAACTTTAAATCTGCATGTCGGAGCGTGCGCTGACTGGCAACAGAGTGCTGCACCATGTTTAAAGCATTTCGCACGTAAATAACACGTTTCGCACGAGTTTGCAGCAGATCGCGGAATATGTAGAAACTTCAAATCTGCATTTCGGAGCGTGCGCTGACTGGCAGCAGAGTGCTGCACCATGTTTAAAAGCATTTCGCACGTAATAACCCGTTTCGCAGAGTTCGGAGCAGAATCGGGATGGTCTAGACAACTCCAATCTGCTGTGGGACTGTGTCTGAATTGACAGCAGAGGCCTGCACATGTTTAATAGTTCGCACGTAAATAACACGTTTCGCAGATTTTTTGCAGGGCAAGATCGCTGAAGATGAGAACTTTAAATCTGCATGTCGGACGTGACCTGATCATTGCGAGCAGAGTGGCTGCATCCTGTTTGTAACGCATTCGCACGTTAATAACACGTTTGGCACGAGTTTCGCAGCATAGATCGCGGAATATGTAAAATCTTTAAACGTCTGCATTGTCGGGGAGCAGAGCACTTTGCTATGGCGGCAACAGCAAAACGTAATATGCTGAACACCATGTTTTGTTTAAAGCATATCGATACGTAAAGTAACCGTTTCCCGCGAGTTTCGCAAGCAGATCTGCTGGATCATATCATCAGAAACTAATTACATCATGAGCATTTTTTCGGAGCATGGCCAGCATGACAGTGGCAGCACTGGAGTCGTAGTTGCCAACGTATTGTATTAAAAAAGACAAGTTATCACACCGTCACATACTAAACCTCTGTCGCACCAAGATTCGGCAGTCAGATCGCGCGAATGTTCTATAAAAACTCTCCCATCCCTGCCCTGTACGGAGCGTGCTTCCTTTACATTGGCAATCTCATCTAGAGTGCGGGTGCCAACTCACCAGTTTTTAATGCATTTCGTCCACGTAATAATCACGTTTCGCAAGAGTTTCGGTAGGCTAACACCAGACGCGGAATGATTCTAGTAACCTTCCATCCTGCCTGTCGGGAGCCGAGTCTGTCCGACTCTGAGCAAAGGGCTAAGCACCATGTTTAATGCATTTGCGCCACGGAAATACACATTTCTGCATCTTTTGCCTAGCAACTCGCGGAATAGTAGAAACTTCTCAATCGGCATGTCGGAGGCGTTCCCACATTCAGCATAGTTGCTGCCACCTGTTTAACAGCATTTCGACGTTAATACTCGTTTTGGGCACGAGTTCGCAGCATCGCGGAATCGGCGAGAAACTTTCACACTACTCGCCTGACTCGGAGCGTGAGCTCGGGCTGCGCACTAAAATTCGATGCCAGTACTCCCCCAGGTTAAAGACATTTCGCCACATAAATACACGTTTCCGCACGACCGTTCACGAAGCCAGCAGATCGTCGGCAATATCGTAGAAACCTTCAAATCTGCACCTGTCTCGAGCGGGGATTCGCTTGCATCGCAGTCAGTGCGTGCACACATTGTCTTTGAAGTATTTCCCACGTACCCACCTACACGTTTCGCACGAGCTTCCGCAGCCAGATCGCGGAAAGGAATATCTAGAAACTTCCAATCCCCTGCATGTCGAGCGCTGTGCTTGCCTCCTGACAGCACAAAGCAGTACCAGCATGTCCCCTGCAGGCAATCCACATCTTAAAAGCATTTCGGCATCGTCAAATAACACGTTATCGTCGCCAGCACGCGTCGCAGCCAGATCGCGTCGGAATATGACTAGAAAATTCGAATCTGCCATTTCGGAGCGTGACGCTGAGCTGACAGAAGAGCGCTCGCACCACGGTTTAAAGCATTGTCCCACGTTAAATAACACGTCTTCGCACGGAGTCTGCGCACCCCAGATCGCCGGAAATATGTAGCAAACTTAAAATCGTGCCATTTCGTGGAGCTGTGACACTCGACTGGTTGCCTCAGAGAGTGCTGCGCCACCATGTTTAAGCCATACAAGCATTTGCCAAGTCGTAATAGACTCACACGATTGCCACCAAGTTTGCATCAGAGCCTCCCTCAGCAGCATCGCCGGAATATTCTCTGTAGAAACGCTTCTAGTCTAGACATGTGAAGCGGAGCGTGCGAAGGCTGACGGACCTTTGCAGAGTCTGAACTGTTTTGAGAACCCCCCCCCCCCACACATGTTTAAAGATCATTTCGCACGTAAATCAACCCGTTTTCGCACACGTTCGCACCAGAGTGTCGCAGACCAGAATCTGCACTGTGAAATGTACGAACCCCAGCCGACCAATCACATCTGCCATCGGAGACGGTTGCCTGAACTGGCAGCAGAGAGTGCTGCACCATGTTTTAGAGTCGCATTTCGCACTCGTAAATAACCCGTTCGCCACGACGTTCGCACCAGATCGCATAACTATGTAGCAACTTAAAAATCTGCATATCGGAGCGATGCCCCCGCTGGCTGCGCAGCAGAGTAGACCTGCACCATGGGGTTTAAAGCATTTCGACGTACCCCCGCCCAAACCATCCCCGCAAAATTCGCCCACAAGTGCCATCATCAGATCGCCGCAGGAATATGCATAGAAACTTCAAATCTGCATTTCGGAGCGTGCCTGCGAGCGACTGGCAGCCGAGTGCTGCCGTCATGTTTAAAGCATTACTTTCGCACCCGGTCTCAATAAACAGTTTTCACGCACCCCGGCCAAGTTCGCCCACAGCCAGATCGCGGCAATATCTAAAAACCTTTATTTCACTATTCGGAAATTCGCGAAGCGCTGTTTCTAGCGCTGCGACAGACAGAGTGCGGCCCCATGTTGAAGACATTTCGCCCACCGTCAAACTAACACATTTTCGCACAAGTTTTATGCCAGCCAGCATCGCCGGATATATGAATCTACATAACTTTTAAAATTCATGTCAGCGTTTTCAATTTGTTTTAGGACCCGTGCCGCCTGGCAGCCAGCAGATGTGCTCCTGCCACCATGTTGAAAGCCATTCGCACACATAAATAACACTGCTTCCCGTAGCCACGAGTTCGCACGCATGATCGCGGTGAATGTCTAGAAACTCTCAAGTCTCTACTTTCCGAGCGTCTTGTTGCACTCGACGTTGGCACCAGCAGAGTGCCGCACCATGTTTAAGATTTCGCCACCGCTAAATTTTAACACATGTTTCGCACGCCCCCCCCCCCACACCAGTTTCGCACAGCACAGATCGCCGGAATGAAATAGTAAAACTTTTTAAATCTTATGAAAGAAATCGCGGAGCGTGCCAGACTGCCTCGCAGAAGAGTGCGCTGCACCTGTTGAGTTTAAGCAATTCGCAAGTTAATACACGCTTTCGCCCCACGACCCTTGTTCGCAGCATGATTGCGGAATATGTAGCAAACTTCTCCAGCCTCCTCTCCCACATATGCCCCCCAAGTCTGGAGCGTGCCCACTGGCTGCGCACACAACTGTGACACCCTGCACCAGATGTTTTAAAGATTCGCACGTAAATAACACTGTTTCGCACGATGTTACCACCAGATCGCCACCCCGGAATCGGAATATGTTAGAAACTTCAAATCTGCATTTTCGGAGACAGCGTGCCCGCCTGTGGACTGGCAGAAGAGATGCCTGCCCACCATGCTTTAAATGCATTTCGCACGTATATAACACATTTCGCACCCACGAGTTGCCAGCGCCCGTCGCCCGACGAATATTGAAACTCAGAAAAGCGAACCTCGACTATCGGCAGCGATGTCCGGGCTGGCCAGGCAGCAACGTGCTGCACCATGTTTTAAAGCATTTCGACACCGGTAAATAACACGTTTTTTTTTTTTTTCCCACGAGGCTCCTCATCAGCGATCGCCCCGTAACATGCTGAGACTTCAAAGATAGCATATCCCGAGACTTGCCAGCGTGGGCTCACTGGACAGCAGACAGATCGATGACCAATGTTTAAACATTTCAGCACTGACTAAACAACACGTTTCGCCCACAAGTTAGCCATCCAGATCGCCCGCGCCGAATATGCCTAGAAACGTATATCTGCATATCGGACGCGGTTAGCCGTCAATCACCATGCCGGCCCCAGAGAGCTGCTAACATGTTTAAAGCATTTAGACACGTATAATAACACGTTTCGCACACATATCACAGTCCAGCCACCATTATCGCGCGATACTGTAGAAACATTATAATCTGCATATCGGGCAGTGCTGACCCCTGCGCCTGAGCAGCGCCAGAGCTGACCTGCCCCCACCCCACGACGTTTTAAACAGCCAATTTCGCCCACACTAAATAACACCGTTTCCGCCACAAAACGACATAGTAATCACGGAATATGATAAAACTTCAATTACATTTGACGGAGAATGGACGGCCGCTTGCAGAAAAGTGCCTGCACCTTCTTTTGACCAGTTTCCACCTCGATAATACATTTCGCACAGAGATACGCAGCAGTCGCTAAATATCATAGAAAGTCAAATCTGCTAGTCCCCCTCCCCCCCCCCCCCGAGCGTGCTGGCATGGCCACCCCACCATGTGCACCATGTCATTTGATTTCGCACGTCAAATCAAACGCGTTCGCGCACGAAGTTCGCAGCAAGATCGGCACAATATCTAGAAAACTTAAATCTGCATGTCGGAGCGAATGACTGGCAGCCCCCCCCCCCCCCCCCAGACAGAGTGCTGCACCATGTTTAAAGCATTTCTCACGTAAATAACACGTTTCGCACGAGTTCGAACCAGATCGCGGAATATGTAGAAACTTTAAATCTGCATGTCGGAGCGGCGCTGCAGGCTGACTGGCAACAAAGTGCCCGCTGCACCATGTTTAAAGCATTATCGAACGTAAATAACACGCCCATCGCGCGCACGAGTTCTGCAGCAAATCGCGCGAATATGATTACAAATATAGAAACCAGTTCGCAAATCTGCATGTCGGAGAAATGAGGCGCTCGGAAGATATTCGAGCCCGACTGGCAGCAGCAGAGTGCTGCACCATGTTAAAAAGCATTTCGACGTAAATAACACGATTCGCACAAGTTTGCACCAGATCGCGGATCGGAGCGTGGTGGCCTGACTGCAAGCCAAAGTAACACTGCACCATGTTGTAAGGTTAAAGCATTTCGCACGTAAATAACACGTTTCGGACTTACAGTTGGCAGCAGATCGCGGAATATGTAGAAACTTCAAATCTGCATGTCGGAGCGTGCACTGACTGGCAGCAGAGTGCTTAACCATGTTTAAAGCATTTCGCACGTAAATAACACGTTTCACCACAAGTTCGCAGCCCAGATCGCGGAATAGGTAGAAACTTCAAACTTATATGCATTTCGGAGCGTGCGCCTGCTGCAGACTGACTTGCCCAGCAGAGTGCTGCACCATGTTTAAAGCATTTCTTACGTAAATAACACGTTTCGCACGAGTTCGCACCAGATCGCGGAATATGTAGAAACTTCAAATCAGCATTTCGGAGCGTGCGCTGACTGGCAGCAAAGTGCTGCACAATGTTTAAAGCATTTCGCACGTAAATAACACGTTTCGCACGAGTTCGCGCCAGATCGCGGAAGATGTAGAAACGTTCAATCTGCATGTCGGAGCATGGGCTGGCTGGCAGCAGAGTGCTGCACCTTGTTTAAAGCATTTCGCACGTAAATAACACGTTTCGCACGAGTTCGCGACAGATCGCGGAATATGTAGAAACTTCAAATCTGCATGTCGGAGCGTGCGTGCTGCTGACATGCAGCAGAGTGCTGCACCATGTTTAAAGCATTTCGCCACGTAAAAAAACACGTTTCGCACGAGTTCGCAGCAGATCGCGGAATATGTAGAAACTTCAAATCTGCATTTCGGAGCGTGCGGTGACTGGCAGCAGAGTGCTGCACCATGTTTAAAGCATTTAGCACGTAAATAACACGTTTCGCACGAGTTCGCAGCAGATCGCGGAATATGTAGAAACTTCAAATCTGCATTTCGGAGCGTGCGCTGACTGGCAGCAGAGTGCTGCACCATGTTTAAAGCATTTCGCACGTGAATAACACGTTTTTCGCACGAGTTCGCAGCAGATCGCGGAATATGTAAAAACTTCAAATTCTGCATGTCGGAGCGTGCGCTGACTGGCAGCAGAGTGCTGCACCATGTTTAAAGCATTTCGCACGTAAATAACACGTTTCGCACGAGTTCGCACCAGATCGCGGAATATGTGGAAACTTTAAATCTGCATGTCGGAGCGAATATGTAGAAACTTCAAATCTGCATGTCGGAGCGTGCGCTGACTGGCAGCAGAGTGCTCCACCATGTTTAATGCATTTCGCACGTAAATAACACGTTTCGCACAAGTTCGCATCAGATCGCGGAATATGTAGAAACTTCAAATCTGCATTTCGGAGCGTGCGCTGATGGCTGGCAGCAGAGTGCTGCACCATGTTTAAAGCATTTCGCACGTAAATAACACGTTTCGCACAAGTTCGCACCAAATCGCGGAATATGTAGAAACTTTAAATCTGCATGTCGGAGCGTGCACTGACTGGCAGCAGAGTGCTCCACCATGTTTAAAGCATTTCGCACGTAAATAACACGTTTCGCACGAGTTCGCCATCAAGATCGCCGGAATATGTAGAAACTTCAAATTGCATGTCGGAGCGTGCGCTGACTGGCAGCAGAGTGCTGCACCCATGTTTAAAGCATTTCGCACGTAAATAACACGTTTCGCACGAGTTCGCACCAGATCGCGGAATATGTAGAAACTTCAAATCTGCATGTCGGAGCGTGCGCTGACTGGCAGCAGAGTGCTGCACCATGTTTAAAGCATTTCGCACGTAAATAACACGTTTCGCACGAGTTCGCACCAGATCGCGGAATATGTAGAAAACGAAATCTATGCATTTCGGAGCGTGCACTGACTGGCAGCAGAGTGCTGCACCATGTTTAAAGCATTTCGCACGTAAATAAAACCGTTTCGCACGAAGTTCGCCCCACATCAGATCGCCCGCGGAATATGTAGAAACTTCAAATCTGCATGTCGGAGTGGGCTGTTGATTGCCTGACTGGCAACCAGAGTGCTGCACCATGTTTAAAGCATTTCGCACGTAAATAACACGTTTCGCACCAGTTCGCAGCAGATCGCGGAATATGTAGAAAGTTCAAATCTGCATTGCGTCGGAGCGTGTGTGCTGACTGGCAGCAGAGTGCTGCACCATGTTTAAAAGCATTCGCCACGTAAATAAACACGTTTCGCACGAGTTCGCAGTCAGATCGCGGAAATATGTAGAAACTTATAAATCTGCATGTTCGGAGCGTGTGCTGTTTGACTGGCAGCAGAGTGGGTGCCTGCAACCATGTTAAAGCATTTCGCACGTAAATAACACGTTTCGCACAAGTTCGCACTAGATCGCGGAATATGTAGAAACTTTAAATCTGCATGTCGGAGCGTGTGCTGACTGGCAGCAGAGTGCTGCACCATGTTTAAAGCATTTCGCACGTAAATAACACGTTTTCGCACAGAGTTCGTCAGCAGATCGCGGAATATTGTAGAAACACTTTCAAATCTGCAATGTCGGAGCGCGTGAGCGCTGACTGGCAGCAGAGTGCTGCACCATGTTTAAAGCATTTTCGCACGATTAAATACCAGCTTTCGCACGAGTTCGCAGCAGATCGCGGAATATGTAGAAACTTCAAATCTGCATGTCGGAGCGTGTACTTGCTGGCAGCAGAGTGCTGCACCTTGTTTAAAGCATTTCGCACGTAAATAACACGTTTCGCACGAGTTCGCAGCAGATCGCGGCGATGTGAGAAACTTCAAATCTGCATGTCGGAGCGTGCGCTGACTGGCAGCAGAGTGCTGCACCATGTTTAAAGCATTTCGCACGTAAATAACACGTGTCGCACAAGTTTGCATCAGATCGCGGAATATGTAGAAACTTCAAATCTGCATTTCGGAGCGTGCGCTGACTGGCAAGATACAGAGTGCTGCACCATGTTTTTAAAGCATTTCGCACGTAAATAACACGTTTCGCACAAGTTCGCAGCAGATCGCGGAATATCTAGAAACTTCAAATCTGCATGTCGGAGCGTGAGCAGGATGGCAGCAGAGTGCTGCACCATGTTTAAAGCATTTCGCACGTAAATAACACGTTTCGCACGAGTTCGCACCAGATCGCGGAATATGTAGAAACTTCAAATCTGCATGTCGGAGCGTGCGCTGACTGGCAGAAGAGTGCTGCACCATGTTTAAAGCATTTCGCACGTAAATAACACGTTTCGCACGAGTTCGCAGCAGATCGCGGAATATGTAGAGAATCGCGGAATATGTAGAAACTTCAAATCTGCATTTCGGAGCGTGCGGTGACTAGCAGCAGAGTGCTGCACCATGTTTAAAGCATTTCGCACGTAAATAACACGTTTCGCACAAGTTCGCAGCAGATCGCGGAATATGTAGAAACTTCAAATCTGCATGTCGGAGCGTGCGCTGACTGGCAGCAGAGTGCTGCACCATGTTTAAAGCATTTCGCACGTAAATAACACGTTTCGCACAAGTTCGCATCAGATCGCGGAATATGTAGAAACTTCAAATCTGCATTTCGGAGCGTGCGCTGACTGGCAGCAGAGTGCTGCACCATGTTTAAAGCATTTCGCACGTAAATAACACGTTTCGCACAAGTTCGCACCAGATCGCGGAATATGTAGAAACGTAAATTCTGCATTTCGGAGCGTGCGGTGACTGGCAGCAGAGTGCTGCACCATGTTTAAAGCATTTCGCACGTAAATAACACGTTTCGCACGAGTTCGCATCAGAATCGCGGAATATGTAGAAAACGTAAATCTGCATGTCGGAGCGTGCGCGTGCCACTGGCAGCAGAGTGTGCTGCACCATGTTTAAAGCATTTCGCACGTAAATAAAACGTTTCGCACAAGTTCGCATCAGATCGCGGAATATGTAGAAACTTCAAATCTGCATTTCGGAGCGTGCGCTGACTGGGCAGCAGAGTGCGTGTGCACCATGTTTTTTAAAGCATTTCGCACGTAAACAATAACACGTTTCGCACGAGTTCGCAGCAGACTCGCGGGAATATGTAGAAACTTTCAAATCTGCATATCGGAGCGTGCGCTGGCTGGCAGCAGAGTGCTGCACCATGTTTAAAGCATTTCGCACGTAAATAACACGTTTCGCACGAGTTCGCAGCAGATCGCGGAATATGTAGAAACTTCAAATCTGCATGTCGGAGCGTGCGCTGACTGGCAGCAGAGTGCTGCACCATGTTTAAAGCATTTTGCACGTAAATAACACGTTTCGCACGAGTTCGCAGCAGATCGCGGAATATCTAGAAACTTCAAATCTGCATGTCGGAGCGTGCGCTGAATGGCAGCAGAGTGCTGCACCATGTTTAAAGCATTTCGCACGTAAATAACACGTTTCGCACGAGTTCGCACCAGATCGCGGAATATGTAGAAACGTCAAATCTGCATTTCGGAGCGTGCGGTGACTGGCAGCAGGAGTGCTGCACCATGTTTTAAAGCATTTCGCACGTTAAATAACACGTTCGCACAAGTTCGCATCAGATCGCGGAATATGTAGAAACTTCAAATCTGCATTTCGGAGCGTGGGCTGACTGGCAGCAGAGTGCTGCACCATGTTTAAAGCATTTCGCACGTAAATAACACGTTTCCCACAAGTTCGCATCAGATCGCGGATTATGTAGAAACTTCAAATCTGCATTTCAGAGCGTGTGCTGACTGGCAGCAGAGTGCTGCACCATGTTTAAAGCATTTCGCACGTAAATAACACGTTTCGCACGAGTTCGCACCAGATCGCGGAATGTGTAGAAACTTCAAATCTGCATTTCGGAGCGTGCGCTGACTGGCAGCAGAGTGCTGCACCATGTTTAAAGCATTTCGCACGTAAATAACACGTTTCGCACGAGTTCGGAGCAGATCGCGGAATATGTAGAAACTTCAAATCTGCATGTCGGAGCGTGCGCTGGCTGGCAGCAGAGTGCTGCACCATGTTTAAAGCATTTCGCACGTAAATAACACGTTTCGCACGAGTTCGCACCAGATCGCGGAATATGTAGAAACTTCAAATCTGCATTTCGGAGCGTGCGCTGACTGGCAGCAGAGTGCTGCACCATGTTTTTAAAGCATTTCGCACGTAAATAACACGTTTCGCACGAGTTCGCACCAGATCGCGGAATATGTAGAAACTTCAAATCTGCATGTCGGAGCGTGCGCTGACTGGCAGCAGAGTGCTGCACCATGTTTAAAGCATTTCGCACGTAAATAACACGGTTCGCACCGAGTTCGCACCAGATCGCGGAATATGTAGAAACTTCAAATCTGCATGTCGGAGCGTGCACTGACTGGCAGCAGAGTGCTGCACCATGTTTAAAGCATTTCGCCATTTCGCACGTAAATAACACGTTTCGCACGAGTTCGCACCAGATCGCGGAATATGTAGAAACTTCAAATCTGCATTTCGGAGCGTGGGGTGACTGGCAGCAGAGTGCTGCACCATGTTTAAAGCGTTTCGCACGGAAATAACACGTTTCGCACAAGTTCGCACCAGATCGCGGAATATGTAGAAACTTCAAATCTGCATGTCGGAGCGTGCGCTGACTGGCAGCAGAGTGCGGGCACCATGGTTTTAAAGCATTTCGCACGTAAATAACACGTTTCGCACAAGCTTCGCATCCAGATGGCGGAATACTGTAGAAACGTAAATAAATCTGCATTTCGGAGCGTGCGCTGACTGGCAGCAGAGTGCTGCACCATGTTTAAAGCATTTCGCACGTAAATAACACGTTTCGCAAAAGTTCGCACCAGATCGCGGAATATGTAGAAACTTTAAATCTGCATGTCGGAGCGTGCGCTGACTGGCAGCAGAGTGCTGCACCATGTTTAAAGCATTTCGCACGTAAATAACACGTTTCGCACAAGTTCGCACCAGATCGGCGGAATATGTAGAAAACGTTTCAAATTCTGCATGTCCGGAGCGTGCGCTGACGGTGGGGTAGAAACTTCAAATCTGCATTTCGGAGCGTGTGCTGGCTGGCAGCAGAGTGCTGCACCATGTTAAAAGCATTTCGCACGTAAATAACACGTTTCGCACGAGTTCGCAGCAGATCGCGGAATATGTAGAAAACTTCAAATCTGCATTCTGACTGGCAGCAGAGTGCTGCACCATGTTTAAAGCATTTCGCACTTAAATAACACGTTTCGCACAAGTTTGCATCAGATCGCGGAATATGTAAAAACGTATATCTGCCTGGCTGGTCGGAGCGTGCCTGATGGCAGCAGAGTGCTTTGCACCAGTGTTTAAAGCATTTCGCACGTAAATAACACGTTTCGCACTAAGTTCGCACCAGATCGCGGAATACCCTTGTAAAAACCGTCGAATATTCTGCATTTCGGAGCGTGCTGTTGCTGACTGGCACACACAGAGTGCCAGTGCACCATGTTTAAAGCATTTCGCACGTAAATAACACGTTTCGCACGCGTTCGCAGCAGATCGCGGAATATTGTAAAACTTTACAATTATTCTGCATTTCGGAGCGTGCGCTGACTGGCAGCAGAGTGCTGCACCATGTTTAAAGCAAATCGCGGAATATGTAGAAACTTCAAATCTGCATTTCGGAGCGTGCGCTGACTGGCAGCAGAGTGCTGCACCATGTTGAAAGCATTTCGCACGTAAATAACACGTTTTGCACAAGTTCGCACCAGATCGCGGAATATGTAGAAACTTCAAATCTGCATTTCGGAGCGTGCGCTGACTGGCAGCAGTGACGTGGCTGCACCATGTTTAAAGCATTTCGCACGTAAATAACACGTTTTAAACGAGTTCGCACCAGATCGCGGAATATGTAGAAACTTCAAATCTGCATGTCGGAGCGTGCGCTGACTGGCAGCAGAGTGCTGCACCATGTTTAAAGCAGTTCGCACGTAAATAACACGTTTCGCACGAGTTCGCACCAGATCGCGGAATGTGTAGAAACTCCAAATCTGCATGTCGGAGCGTGCGCTGACTGGCAGCAGAGTGCTGCACCATGTTTAAAGCATTTCGCACGTAGAAATAACACGTTTTCGCACGAGTTCGCAGCCAGATCGCGGAATATGTAGAAACTTCAAATCTGCATGTCGGAGCGTGCGCTGACTGGCAGCAGAGTGCTGCACCATGTTTAAAGCATTTCGCACGTAAATAACACGTTTCGCACAAGTTCGCAGCAGATCGCGGAATATGTAGAAACTTAGCTGACTGGCAGCAGAGTGCTGCACCATGTTTAAAGCATTTCGCACGTAAATAACACGTTTCGCACGAGTTCGCACCAGATCGCGGAATATGTAGAAACTCCAAATCTGCATGTCGGAGCGTGCGCTGACTGGCAGCAGAGTGCTGCACCATGTTTAAAGCATTTCGCACGTAAATAACACGTTTCGCACGAGTGTTCGCACCAGATCGCAGAATGTGTAGAAACTTCAAATCTGCATGTCGGAGCGTGCGCTGACTGGCAGCAGAGTGCTGCACCAGGTTTAAAGCATTTCGCACGTAAATAACACGTTTCGCACGAGTTCGCAGCAGATCGCGGAATATGTAGAAACTTCAAATCTGCATTTCGGAGCGTGCGCTGACTGGCAGCAGAGTGCTGCACCATGTTTAAAGCATTTCGCACGTAAATAACACGTTTCGCACAAGTTCGCATCAGATCGCGGAATATGTAGAAACTAGATCGCACCAGATCGCGGAATATGTAGAAACTTCAAATCTGCATTTCGGAGCGTGCGCTGACTGGCAGCAGAGTGCTGCACCATGTTTAGAGCATTTCGCACGTAAATAACACGTTTCGCACGAGTTCGGAGCAGATCGCGGAATATGTAGAAACTTTAAATCTGCATCTCGGAGCGTGCGCTGACTGGCAGCAGAGTGCTGCACCATGTTTAAAGCATTTCGCACGTAAATAACACGTGTCGCACAAGTTCGCACCAGATCGCGGAATATGTAGAAACTTCAAATCTGCATTTCGGAGCGTGCGCTGACTGGCAGCAGAGTGCTGCACCATGTTTAACGCAATTCGCACGTAAATAACACGTTTCGACCCAGTTCGCATCAGATCGCGGAATATGTAGAAACTTCAAATCTGCATGTCGGAGCGTGCGCTGACTGGCAGCAGAGTGCTGCACCATGTTTAAAGCATTTCGCACGTAAATAATACGTTTCGCACAAGTTCGCATCAGATCGCGGAATATGTAGAAGAAACGTTTATTATTGCATGTCGGAGCGTGCGCTGACTGGCAGCAGAGTGCTGCACCATGTTTAAAGCATTTCGCACGTAAATAACAAGTGTCGCACAAGTTCGCATCAGATCGCGGAATATGTAGAAACTTCAAATCTGCATTTCGGAGCGTGCGCTGACTGGCAGCAGAGTGCTGCACCATGTTTAACGCATTTAGCACGTAAAATAACACGTTTCGCACGAGTTCGCACCAGATCGCGGAATATGTAGAAACTTCAAATCTGCATTTCGGAGCGTGCGGTGACTGGCAGCAGAGTGCTGCACCATGTTTAAAGCATTTCGCACGTAAATAACACGTTTCGCACGAGTTCAGAGCAGATCGCGGAATATGTAGAAACTTCAAATCTGCATGTCGGAGCGTGCGCTGACTGGCAGCAGAGTGCTGCACCATGTTTAAAGCATTTCGCACGTAAATAACACGTTTCGCACAAGTTGCATCAGATCGCGGAATATGTAGAAACTTTCAAAAATCTGCATGTCGGAGCGTGCGCTGACTGGCAGCAGAGTGCTGCACCATGTTTAACGCATTTCGCACGTAAATAACACGTTTCGCACGAGTTCGCACCAGATCGCGGAATATGTAGAAACTTCAAATTATGCATTTTCGGAGCGTGCGGTGATGGCAGGCAGAGAGTGCTGACACCATGTTTAAAGCATTTCGCACGTAAATAACACGTTTCGCACAAGTTCGCATCAGATCGCGGAATATGTAAGAAAATGTTTTTTTTTGGTATAATCTGTCTGCATGTTCGGAGCCGTGCGCTGAGATGGCAGCAGAGTGCTGCACCATGTTTAAAGCATTTCGCACGTAAATAACACGTTTCGCACAAGTTCGCATCAGATCGCGGAATATGTAGAAACTTCAAATCTGCATGTCGGAGCGTGCGCTGACTGACAGCAGAGTGCTGCACCATGTTTAAAGCATTTAGCACGTAAATAACACGTTTCGCACGAGTTCGCAGCAGATCGCGGAATATGTAGAAACTTCAAATCTGCATGTCGGAGCGTGCGCTCCCGGACAGCAGAGTTCTGCACCATGCTTAAAGCATTTCGCACGTACATAACCGGTTCGCACAAGTTCGCGCAGAGCGCAGAATATGTGAGACACTTCAAATATGCATGTCGGAGCGCTGCGTGACTGGCCCAGCCACGCCGTCCCAGCTTTGAACCCACTAGGGTTAAAAGCATTTAGCACGTTAAAGAACACCGTTTCGCAGAGGCGTTGCACCCAGAGTCGCGGAACTATGTGAGACAATTAAAAATCTTCATTTAGGAGCGTGCGATGACAGGCGGCAGAGTGCTTCACAGGTTTTAATGAATTTCGCACTAAACTAACCGTTTCGAAATTAGTTCAGACCCGATCGCGGAATATGTAGAAACTTCAAATAGGCATTGTCGGGAGCGTGCGCTGACTGGCCGCAGAAGGGTCTGCACCATGTTTTTAGAGACATTTTCGCACTAAATAAACGTGTGCGCACGAGTTCGCACCCAGATCAAAGAAATGTGTAGAAAACTCTCCAATCTGCATTGCGGAGAGTGTCGCTGACTGGCAGCAGAGTGCTGCCACACTGTTTAACGCTTTTGGCCGGGAATGATTACGTTTCGCACGAGTTCGCACCAGATCGCGGAATATGTAGAAACTTCAAATCTGCATGTCGGAGCGTGCGCTGACTGGCAGCAGAGTGCTGCACCATGTTTAAAGCATTTCGCACGTAAATAACACGTTTCGCACGAGTTCGCAGCAGATCGCGGAATATGTCGAAACTTCAAATCTGCATGTCGGAGCGTGTGCTTGCTCGCAGCTGAGATCTGCACCATGTTTAAAGCATTTCGCACGTAAATAACACGTTTCGCACGAGTTCGCACCAGATCGCGGAATATGTAGAAACTTCAAATCTGCATGTCGGAGCGTGCGCTGACTGGCAGCAGAGTGCTGCACCATGTTTAAAGCATTTCGCACGTAAATAACACGTTTTGCACGAGTTCGCACCAGATCGCAGAAAGTGTAGTAACTTCAAATCTGCATGTCGGAGCGTGCGCTGACTGGCAGCAGAGTGCTGCACCGTGTTTAAAGCATTTCGCACGTAAATAACACGTTTCGCACGAGTTCGCACCAGATCGCGGAATATGTAGAAACTTTAAATCTGCATGTCGGAGCGTGCTCTGACTGGCAGCAGAGTGCTGCACCATGTTTAAAGCATTTCGCACGTAAAAAACACGTTTCGCACGAGTTCGCACCAGATCGCGGAATATGTAGAAACTTTAAATCTGCATGTCGGAGCGTGCGCTGACTGGCAGCAGAGTGCTGCACCATGTTTAAAGCATTTCGCACGTAAATAACACGTTTCGCACGAGTTCGCACCAGATCGCGGAATATGTAGAAACTTCAAATCTGCATTTCGGAGCGTGTTCTGACTGGCAGCAGAGTGCTGCACCATGTTTAAAGCATTTCGCACGTAAATAACACGTTTCGCACGAGTTCGCACCAGATCGCGGAATATGTAGAAACTTCAAATCTGCATGTCGGAGCATGCACTGACTGGCAGCAGAGTGCTGCACCATGTTTAAAGCATTTCGCACGTAAACAACACGTTTCGCACAAGTTC
>WPIO01000552.1:0-26841 GCA_009760855.2 Cristatella mucedo
ACATCCGTCTGGATTTGAGATGGTTACTCCATTGCATCGGCAAGTCTATAGTGTCAATAAGCGTAACTGTCAGAGGCCCACGTATTATCTCGCAAAAAAATCGTAACTCCACAGTCATACAGACCATGTGGGTTGTTAGCAGGAGAGTGTTTTTATGCGCACTCACAGCCTAAGCGGCTTCGGTTTAACCGCCAAAATCGGTAGCCAACAGACTTCGTCTCACGCAACAAAGAGAAAGTGGGAAGCATAGCAAGAGGCAGGAGAGCAGTTGAGGGTAGTGATCCCAACCGTATCGTTTGAATCACAGGCGGATAATGCTATTTTCTCTAACTACTATCAGTAAATAACTCGTGTTTACTTTGTGATATCTTATAAAACTTTGCTAATCTGTTTTTCTTTAAATCCAATAAAATGGTTAGTCCGTTGGAAGATTGATACACTATCTGTTAAACAATTGGCAAAAGTGTCATGGGCCATTGTTTTAGTTAAGAAACTGCATAATTTGTAACACCTTTTGACAGCTGCCTTTTCTTTGCGCATCAACGATGCTAATGGAATAAAGTTTGGATCCATTAAAGTACAACATAACTATTAGCATATTACTTTTTCTAAAATTCTGTTTCATCTTTATAAGTTTTCCAATTGTATCGTCAGCAAACCATCTGGCATATTTTTCATATCATCATATAAATTAGGTGATATTCAAATACCATGATTACACAATGAATACTGTATCTGTATAGATTAGTTAAACTTTTTCGTTATACTTTTGCTTTTATTACATCATAATAAAACTTCTGCATATGTCAATTTAGATAAGTCGAAAGAATTGCACTCCTATAAACATTGGTTTATTTAACCTAGTCTTTGATTGATTCGATTTTTGAAAAGATTGTAGGGATATTGCTAAAATCTCTAAAGTTTACACATTCTGGATCGCAGCGTGTATTCTTTTATTAAACTTCTTGCTTCCTATATAATAATAATAATAATCACTTGAATAAAGTGCCTTCAGAGAACTTAATCTCTCTCTTTCTAGTGAAATGCAATTGAATGGTAAGTAAAATCATGTTTGAAAAACAGACAAAATGAATAATATGGTTAGGGGTGACATGCACAAGGTCAGCATGCAAATGTGGTTAGTGGCAGCATGCACAGTGTCAGCACGCATAAGCACATCAAGGACGAATCACAGGGACCAAACTAAATGCTGTCCTAAATAGTGTGTTTTTAGGTTCCTTTTAAATGTGGTCAGGTCAGGGGATGTTCTGACGCAGGTCGGGAGGGAGTTCCAGGCTTTGGGAGCTATATATTTGGGAGCTATATATCCTATCTCATCAATAACATTAATCAGATAAGATTTTACTCTTTTTTTCAACATCTTCACATGTTTTTCCATAAAACGCATTCAATATCAACTTCCAAAGATTTCTCAAGAACTTTTTATTTGAATTTGCTGCTTTCATATCAGCACACATTTGGATAAATGGTTCCAACCACCTAGATTGCTTAAATTCTAAAACCTTTTTTACTGTAGCTATCATTCCGTCTCTGTCAAAACACAGTATTTGGAAGGTAAATATATAGTGAATTAAATAATCTTTTTTTAATGAAAAGTCACACTTCAGTTTTGGAACATTACAAGCACCTACTTTAAATTTTATTTTGAAAATGAGAATATTTTTCACTACATTGTGTCAACAACTCTGTTAGATGCGCATAATGGATTATTCGTGTTGTGTAAGTCATGATAGTACTGACTTTTGCTTTAGGATCGTACTCAATATTAACATAAAGAAAGCTCCAAGAAATCTGACTCATCAGGTAATGATAGTATTTCTCTGTGTCCCATCCATCAATTGAGCACTCTTCAATTTCACCCTGCGGAAGAAGTTCCATCATTGCTGTTGGGTATAAGCTTGTAGCGTCTTGCTAGGTAACCCACCTTGTTGGTTTGCTAGAATAATATCCAGGTACCATAGGATTGTTTGCTTTAACTAATCTACTATGAACTTGACAAATACCACCCCACAAATTGACTTTTTAAATGTTTCATATACCTCTCTATTGTTAATACTCAATTTTTTACTCCAGAATACTAAACAACAGCACTCCATGAAAAATTTGTGTTGTAACAAAGTTTGCAGGATCTAATTTTAGTTTAGATATCAATCCTTTTCTAAAAACTTTCAAAACAATCTGCTAATAGCAACACATCTGTGATTAAATATAAATCATGGTAATCAATGAATGATTTGCAATCAAATTCTTTCCAAAACATTATTTGCTTTTTATAATCATCTGATATTCCTTCCTTATAAACATTAGAGTAAAAGATTCCTTACTCGGTAAAGCATCACAATGTAAAATTCTCCCAAGAATCCATAAACTCCACGACAATACAAATCTCCCAGGATATTAAAGATATCCTTTAACAAGTAAGAAGATTAAGATTTTTTCCTTTATACTTTTCGCTTAAAACGTTATTTGAAATTGGAAAACACTCAAATTGTTTTTTCTCATTGTCGAAGCAATAGTCATTCTAATGAACCAATCGCATAACCCCTTTTGGTGGGGTTTGCCATACTGTCTTTAAAAAACAAAATCATCCCAACTTAAGCATCATATACTTTTCTACATTATTTGCAATTGGTTCTGCTTCTAACGCTAAAATTAATATCTAGTGTGTGTAAAGAATTATATGGTGAATCATACCCTCTAAATTTATGGAATAAACCAGGTAACTGCCATTTTCTGTAAGTCGATGCGTGCTTTAAAATTACATGCAATGGTGATGCGCACCTCTTATTTATTTGTTAAGTGACAATGGTCAAATACTTTTTCTCATCTCATTATTTTCTTGATTAAACGGTCCCTTTTTACATCCAACAGAAAATTGCATCATCGTGTGCTTTATTTCATCATCAGTTAAATCTTCCATCATACTCTCTAAATTTTTTCTCAACTAGTAGAGTTTTTATAAAAATCTGATACAGCAAATAATCTTTTTAGAAAGTATTTACACAATCAGCACCAACATTTAAAAAAACCTATACAACACTTTACCATTCCAGTCAACTATAGACATATAGCAGCGGAGCAGGGTATGTGTGATTGAAAAGTGATCGTCACGCTCTCCTTTTTTGCACTAAACATTCAACGTCTGCAAGTAACAAACATCAGGAAATCCGTTTAGATGCTTGAATGAATCAAATGATAGTATAAATTTATGATGCTCATCTGGCATTACATATATTGTGTGTTCTCTTTTGAGTGTTATGCTATCACATATTTCTAGGTGTTCATCTACTTGTGTCTTATAAAAAAATCTATTTAAACATCGATGGCGCGTAATATTTGTTTTTTTATCCAGAACTAGTATGGTCTGCAGAAAGCGTTAAAATTGGGTTAATCAAAATATAATGTTCAATATGCACCACTTGTTATAAGGAACAGATTAATATGTCTATTTGGAATCTTATCAGCTTTCCTAGCAACTTCTTAAAGGACGACAACTCTTGACTGTCATTGTATCCACGACGAGTAATCATTTATGCTAACATCATAGCTTTCTCTAGTGTTACTTTTTTGTGTTTTTTTCTTTTCAACTGTTCATTGGCGTCATATCGATATCACTAAATTATACTTGAATATATGTTCGTTTAGTATTTTTTTTTTTTATCATTTGTCTTCCATTTATTTCTTTTCTACTGGGATTTAGAGCTCTCAAAACACACCATAGCGCACACAACTTATCATCATAGTTTTTTAGGTTAGTAACACACTTTTTCTTAGCAATGATAGATACCGGGGTTTCAACATATGACCACCGCACAACTGCGAATGTATTTAGATATAAAAAACTGAAAATGAATGAAAGCGCAATAAATAGCCAACCAGAACCAACACCTCTCTCAACTAGTAACACAGAATTTTTACCAAGTGCAAAGCATTATTTTATCATAAATTTGTATCTGCTGATTCGCTATCCATAGTAAAAATGATTTAGATTGAGAACCTCTTCTATCCGTTTCACTCCCGGTATCAAACGTTTTCATATTCAAATGATACTCTAAATGAACTCTAATAAAAGACCTTATTTTTCGAGAAATCTATTGAGCAATAATTTTGTTTTGATATTTGAGTGATTCTCCTTAAAGTCTCGAAGTCTGCAAACCAGTTTTTGGTATTATAATGTAAAAGTTGAAGTATTACAAACCAGCAGTTACAATTGGATTAGTAAATCCTACATTGTTTAAGTCTTCAAGTTTTACCAACACTATTTTAATTGAAGGGAAGATCAAAATCAATATTCATCAGTCTTCTCAGCCTTCATTTGAAGAATGTATTTGTTTCTCTTCTAATTATTTTAAGCTTTACGATCATATTTAGTTATTGGTAATCAAAATCAACATTCATTTAGCTCCTTGGTCTCAGACGCAAAAGAATGTTCTTTGTCTAATTGGAAAAACCATCTTGCTATATAAGGTAATACTATTTTGTTTTAAATAAAAATATAAAATTGACAACAAAAAATTTTACTATAACTATATAACTGGATTTTTAAAACAGACATTCTAGTGATGAATTTTTTTGCACTCTACGATGTTTTTAATTTTGACAACGAGAGCTTTTTTTCAGTTTACAACGTTTATAGTTTGAATGTACGAGTTCGTGAGTTGTCAACGAGAACGAGTTTGTAAAAAGTGATTCAAAAAAATTGTAAAAGGGAAAAAGATGTGCGAGTTGATAAAATAACAATGTCGTACAGTGGTAAAAAACAATCACCATGGGCGCCCGTGGCTTCTCGGCCGTAGATGTATTGCCCCGCCTGCGCGGGTGGTTGAACAGCGTCGTGACCGCAAGCATGTGCCACCCACCATCGGAGGCGCTCAGTGTCTGGGGTGAGTCGGTCACGGCGCCAGCTAGTATATGTGCACGCTAGGGAATAAAGACGAGAGAGTCTCGTTCACACCGCTCGCGTTCGTCCCGCTCAGAGCTTCCTCCTGGCTCGATCGCTTAAGTTCCAGCACTCCCACCATTGACTGCTGCTCCTCTCTGGATCACTGCTCCAGGGCAAAGGAGCTTTTTCCCTGCTGGGCAGTTTTTGTTCGCGCTTAAAACTGAGCAAAGGCTTAGCGCTGCACTGCAGCGTGCTCCCAAAGCCCGTAGCTCTCACAAGCCAGCAGGCGTCACGACGTCCCATGACTTGACTACATTAAAAAGAAACCGAAAGCGCATTTACTTATCGCAGCATTTAGTATTATTCAGCCCTCCTGCGTTCTTATGCGTGCAGACACTGTGCATGCTGCCACGTTGAACAGTATTTGTCTCGTCTGTACCCTCGCACTGCATGTCACATCCAACCATGTCACGCTTGTTGTCATTGAGCACGCTCCCACTAGTGATGTTGATTGTACTTCTTGCCGTATAAGGTAGAATTGCACTAGGAAAGAAAAGAAAGAAATTGGGACACCTGAGGGTGTATTAGACATTTCTTTATGATTACCTTAAGTGACAACAGATGCCAGTTCGCATAAAATGGCGAGTAATGAGGAAGAGGAACGATACTGGAGCCAAGGTTTTCCCGTGTAGACATTACGGTTCCCAGGATTACGCCGCCCGTTATAGAAACCGCTTCGTACCGTATCTCGTAGGCTGAAGAGACTTGAAAGGACCGCAGCGCATCCGTCGACGGTCTAATTATAACTACAATTACTAATCTTATGAAATTGAACATATATTCTGTCAAGAATATATAACAATAAAGATATTAACAGCAAGTTATGTGTATAGAAAAATATATCTGCAATCTATAAATATATTGGATGGAATGAATTCACAATAATCTTGGCATGAATTGGCTTTAGCCAAATTTTCAGTACCGGAGGAATAACCTGTAAATCACTAGAGGGCTAAGCAGAGGTTTAATTATCATCACGTTTTCCAACTTTGATCGTGCCTTATGGGACGCTCACAAATGAATGCCACTCTTTTAACAATATTCACAGTGTGTTACTTCCGTTTGTTTTTTCTTTTCTTAGATTTCATAGAACTTCGACGCGGGGGCGCATGTATCGATTTCTTTGGCACGTTCAGGTACTGTAATTATGCTACTCAGCGAATCTCATGCTCCCGGTAACTTACATATTCGTTCAGTCGTCGCGTAACTGCCTGTGTTATTGAGGTTACATATGATGTAGGTTTATAATTTCTTTGGGTTTCTGGAATCGCGCAATTTATCCATCGTGGGATTTCATGTTCAAGTACAAGTTTTTCCATGGAGAGGACGACAAAGCTTATAAAAATTGGGATTTGAACGAACCATTTGGTCTGCCATGTCCCAGAGGGCAGTATGCCCCAATAATATGTGTGTGGTTCCAACCAAATGTCGATAGTTGTTTAGAAAAGTATCCTTTAACAAAATTAGAAACAAGTGTAAATAACGCTGGTTGACCAGAAAGCTTTTGCTCCGAGTTATCTAAACTCTCATAAACTTCTGTTGATGATTTACAGTCTGCAACCTGTATAAAAAACGCGTGTACGTTCAGTAATGAACTGTATGAAGTGAACTTGCAAAACGCTTAGTGAAGATTAATCCACTGGTCGGCTGTCTTACTGTGGCACATCCTTTCACATGTAGTCCTAAGCTTCTATTACACGCTAGCGCACTTTTTCTTTGTTGCATGATATTATAATAAAAAATAATAATATTACATGTAAAAATTGGGGAAAACGTTGAGTCGACCGTGATTTTAATAATAAATTAAATGAAATAATAAATTAATAAATTTAATACATATTGAATGAAAAAACGACGCACGACGAACTTGTCTTCCTTAACCTTATAAACTAAATCCCCGGAATTATAGCTGCATCGGAGAAATGTAATATCTGTGAAGGCCACTTTCCCATGTGCTCTAAATGAAGGCATGATCGACATGGCTAGGGGCAGCACGCCTCAAAGACATCATTGTAAGGGCGTAACTAGCGTTGTGATGTGTCAGGTAGCAACAGTCCGCATGCGACTACGGTGAGTGGTAGCATACACAAGTGTTCGGTACACGTAGCACCACACAGGATCAATCAAACGCAACAAACGAACGCACTGCCGATAATCGATGCATTTTTAGTGTCTACTAACTATGGTCAAGTCATGGATGTCGTAATCGCTAATAGGAAGTGCGTTTCAAGCGGTCGTGAGCATACGATGAGCTAAAGGCTCGGTATCCCACAGGATTTGAGGTCGTACAGCGGGGTCTGGATAAACGACGAGATTCCAAAAAGCAACCGTGGTCACGATAGATTAGCCTAGTGAGGACTAGATCTATATGGCAGGCTGAGCTACGAAGGAAGGGACCTCAAAGGAGTGAACAACTTTGAATGGCGATGCGAGGCTTGATGGGAGCCTGCAGGCGGCGCGAAGTGTGCCCCCCCCGGTGTAGCAGCTGCGACGCTCATGACAGACGAGCCAGCTGCAGAACTTTGCACCAGGGGTTGTAGCACATGATTGCACAGGCCGGTAGAACAGCAAGCAGTCATGCTTACATAAGTCAATGAGAGGGATGTCACAAATACATCTACAATTCGAATGGATACCTTCTAAGCAAGCCCGTAATTTTTGTAGCATATGCTATGTAGCTGAAAGTGAAGGTAGAATTCGCTGTGGAGCTGATGTCGTCTATTGAAAGGTCATCTGTGGCAACGGTGGCGCACCTGAGCTTTGTATGCAGACCACTAGAGATAAGCATGACGTGGCGATTGGAGCACTGTAACATTTTCAATTTTTATCCACTTGGTCTACCCGTTACCAGGAAGTTGATTGTATTATCCTTGATAATAATAAGAAAGTGGGCAGCTCTCTTCGTAAGTCCTCCATACACTACCGCATGCATACCAAGATTCGTATAAGCTTTCAGCTCGCCATGGAAAATGCTCATGCGTAGCACTCACTTCGTATTTGTAGAATTGCATACGGAGATACATTGCATTTTGGCCCCCCCATACTCCATTCAAAGAGTATATCTATCTAAGCGAGTTAATTTCTCCACAGATAAAGCATCGCATCACTTTAATGACTCAAGGCATTCAGAGCTATATCTAAAAAATCTCGAATCTTTTCGAGGCCATGCGATTATTTCATCTGCTTTCAAAGCCAGGAGCTTTCTGCGACTGACATCGAAGCATCTTCTGACCCGACGATATTATAATAAAGCTAAATAATCGCCCGTTTCTTACGCAATTGGCGGGAGAGAGTTGATTGCGCTTTGTATGCATATCCATGGATACGAATAGCGGGAAGAGATCACCAGTGACCTGCTTGAATGTAGACATTGAGGTGCAGCCAGGAACCGAGGGACAGAATTGTAGAGGGAGGCTGCCATCGCAGGAATGGACTCCCTGATCTTGTCGATCTGTTGCACAAAGAATCGAGAGAAGCGATCGGCTAGATAATCACAGGGATAATCAGGTAAGGAGCTAACGTGGGAGCAGTTGAGGAGATGATTAATCGTTGAAATCAGATTTTTTGGATTGTGCATCTGTGACTTAACAATGTCTTCATAGAAGCTAGACTTTGCCTTCGCTAAGATCGATTGGTACGACCTACAGTAGTCTTCATATGCCTGTCGATAGACAGTCAGTTCTGATTTTTTATATGCTTTTTCATGCTTGCGCTTATTAGTAGACCTAGCTAGTTTAATGTCTGTCGTAAACCATAGGTCGTCTGGGCGAGGGCGTACAGTGCGCTTAGTTAGAGGTGCAAACTCGTCGAGCGTGTCAGCTAGTATCGTGTTGTAGCTATCTAATCAATGAAGCCAGATTGGAACTCGGAGGTCTGAGGCAGCAGAGATCGCAGGCAGTATGCTCTCACGGACCGCATCGATGTTAAGGGTCTGATAGCTTCGCGATTGACATGTTGATTTTATAGGAGGAGGAGGGCCCAGCACACTTTTGTGATTGTATATGCGTTATCTGCCATGTTGGTCATGATAATAATTAATAACATAAGACGCAGCATTGAGAGTAAGCGGACCTCAGAGAAATCAATTATCGCTGCTAAGGCGCTGCGGATTGTGCGTGTGTAATAGGGAAAAAAAACTATCGGTGTTTCCGTATACTGATGCTAGTCAGCAAAGGTAACTTTGGGTTGTTCGGGAAAGATTCTCTGGCGACGAACACGACAAACGGACAGTGGAGGAGGGGCCTATATGCCGGGGAGAGCGAGCGAGGGGAAGGATGATAGAGCGGGATGTGATAATAAGGTTTGGTGAAGAAAAGAGCAGGGTTGGTATTTGAGGAAGTTTGGTCAGTGGTGACCTGAAGTGGCAGATACCCCCGACCCGCGCCACGCCCGCGGAGGCATGAGGCCCCCCACGAGGGACCATATGGGAGTCATTGCAATTGTTCACGGAAATTCTGTGCATCGGAAAATACGTTCAAGGAATATTGCAAAGCAAGCAAGAATCCGTGGAATTTACCAAATACATGTGCGCCCGAGATATGATCGACTTCTTGCACACAGAACCTGAATGAAATGGGAGAAAAGAAACTCTAGGATTTAATGAGGAGGACTTGTGGTAACGGGTTTGTGGCGAGTCGATAGAACGTAACGTTGCCACGTACGGTAGTCTTGTTTTCGGGTGAAATCGAAGACAATTAGAATGAAATCGCAAAGGATTTAGTGAAGAAATTGATAGGGTCTGAGAAGTAATCCTCTCGATATGGGAGACAATTGTCTGAAGTGATGTTGATAGTTGAGTAAGGCTTGATTGTGCATTGAAGATGTGCGAAGAATTGAGTATGTACATGTGTCACTGAGCCGGAAAGGTCTTGGAGTTGCTGTATTTTAAGCGTAGATTACGTATCGATCTATCTTGCTGACGGAGGATGGTAGGAGAGGAGTTGCTCCTGACTAGATCGACATAACCTAAGCGGATCGCAGAGCTTATGGAACGGTGCTTACCCATGAATAAGGTCTACATGGTGGTCTGTCACTGGTAATTTAGGTCAGGAAGCTCAATCGATTGATTATCGAAAGGTAGGATTGACACGTAGGTTAGCCAAGTTGGGGCACTTATACAGTGCAGCCTCGCATCGCCGGCATCCACAAGTAGGGCGGTAAGTGCCATGAGCGGAGTGGGGGGGGGGGGGGGGGGGGGCCAGGTCGAAGTTGCATATTTAAAATTCATTAGGGACAGTGTCTGTGGTGTCTCGGCAATTCAGCTCCGTAGATTGCCAGCCCGAGATCTAGTGTGCATATCACCTGGAAGATCCAGCACGGATTATCGGTCAGAACAAGACCGAATAGGACAGTTGAAGGGCTGGGCCAAACTGGTTCTGACGCAGTCGGTGGGAGCAATCGCTTACCGGTCCACCAAACTCACTCCAGCGTACCTCAATCAAGCTAGAATAAAGTTTGTTTAGGGGTGACAATGCTCAGGGTCCAGCATGCGAATATGGAGTTATTGGACTGGCATGCAGTGGTCCCATCATCGCATCAAGCTATAGTAACCAGAAGAACAGCCACTATGAGGACCACGCCGTCTAAGGCCTCTGAGTTACTAAAGATAACACAGACGGTTCGTAAGCTCCTTTGTTAAAGTGTGATCAAGTCGGGGTATGTCGTGACGCAAGTTCTGTCGATTGGGGATAAGGTTCCAGGCTCTAGGCGCCACGACTCATGTAGGGTGTGTCTGGCCCTAAATGGATTGTTGCAGGTATTGTACGATGGTATTAGTAAAACAGGAAGATTGGCCGAACATCGGCTTTTGGTACGTCACGTGCTTTTGTAAACTGGTGGGCGGAGTAAAGAATCATATAGTGTAGGCTTGCGACATAAAACTGAAGGCATGCCCAAAGTGAGGTCGAAAAGGAAATCTGAAGTCGCTTTTTTAATTATTATGTTCTTGATCTGAGAAATAACTCTTCCATAAAATAAATTTCTGGGATCCGCAACTCTACTGCTTAACTGTTAAACATCGGGCCGTGCAAGCAACCACTATTAAAGTAGATGACACGGAGGAATGTGTTGACGTAACTTAAATTGTGGTGCATGCCAAAGAACGTTTGCCTGTATTAAAATAACTTTAAAAATAATTACTCAGCTCCGACATAGTTATGCTGGAGATGAGTAAACTTTATTGGTTCTAAGACCACGTGTAATACTAACACAGCTATTTTTAATAACCCAATCAAAACGTCCCTGGGTCAAAATCTACGTGGAGAGCACAGTAGCCGTTGCCTCTAAAGGTAATCCTAAGAGATACTAACATTCCTTGTCGTGTTACCCCGTTGCAGCCAACGTAAAGCGCCCTAGAACGTGAATGGACTGGTAGTGTAATGTGGGCTGCGTATTTCAAGTGTGCATTAACAATCTTGTATTATATAATTCCACTGTTTTTTGTAAACCTATTGCAGCGCTCGGACCATTTTAAGTGAATTAAGAATCACAATTAGGAATAACTAAGTTTAGTATGAGATCTAGTCTTCGCGAAGATTGTCTAAGTGATAGACTTTGCTTGTAATTAAAGGGATTAGCGGCTGGTATGTAGCATTGCAATATGAAATCAGAGGGTGGTGTAGACACATGAATTATGACAATCTAGTTCAGTCACGATAAATTTCAAGTTCCCATTTAGAGATACACTTTTTATAGCATGTCCAAGTTAAACGTTATCCTATATGGTAATGCTAAAACGGAGATAGGAGGACAATGCTATCTTAAAGTAGTTACGTTAGTAAAGTGACTAGCGTTTTTTGTTCACCGAACATGAATGCCAACCTAAAAAAAACCTTGTGGTGCATCTTTGTTGATGAATTGAGATGCGGGTTAAAAACGCGAAGAGCTAAGCCCCTTTTGGTTATCACAAGCTATCTAGTAAAAACTAATAGTTCGCAGATTACCGGGATCCGAGACAGTAAATCTGGTTAACTAGAATAATCGATCATCAGACTATCCAATTTCAGATAACGGCTTCAGATGCCTGCGACTAAAAGACTTATACAGATAACACAGCTAGGTGTGAAGGTAGTTTTGTAGGAACATTTATACAATGTGCATTGGTAACCTTAATTGGGAAACTTGACTGAAATACATGATCCAAGATGTATTGTATTAAGTGTGCGCTAAATGAGTAGAGGTCTTTGGACTACATGAAACTGGTATTCTTGAAAAAGACGGAAGAGAAATAGTAAAGACAAGACACGTATGATAGCTGAACGACGTTAGTAAGTCAGGATACTGTCGTGTGTGCGTGGAGCTCGGCAAGCGAACTTAGGGTAGATAGATGATTAACTTACTTGAAAATTCTAGGGACAAATAAGGGTAGCGGGCGTGTAGTAGTACGGTAGTCCTAGAGGTGCGAATTTCCCAAGGAACTCTAGGTTGTTTACTATATGTAAAAATTTTAACATGAAGACGAATAAGGATGTAGTACCGGTGCAGCCAGACCCAATAGGCTTGTGAGGTCGCTGCCTGTTATTGCACGCAAGCAGTGTCCCGTCCAATGGCCAAAACAGCACGTGTGCTGCAAAAAACGTCTCTTCTGCCCTTCGTCTGGCATAGGAAATCATGCGTGGTTACACCTGTTGGCCGTAGCATGACGAAACTCACATTTATATAGGTATCTGAGTAATATGTAAATAAACTATTAAAATACTTCATGTCGCAAAGTTATGCCAGCGGGGCCCTTGCCCCTTCAGGCGTAGTAGAAAGTGTTTGCATCACGCAATTCCCGTTAATCGACGATGGAACCTGACCCGGCTTTCAAGCAGGTATGAGCGCGCTTGCCGCACTCGTGCAGACGCATTGCTAAGCATAGCAATAACGAAGACTGTTCCTCGGTCGGTAAATAATGAAATAAATAATCATAATCAGAATTCTACTCGAGAAATAAAGAAGCCCCGGTCATAGAGAGAACCAATCTCGATCTCTTCTGTAAACTCCAAAAATCGCTTTTTTAGTGTTTGGGTCACGTGCAACACTAGAAACGAAGCGATTGGGGCCATGTTGAGTAATATCATGCTTGATGAACAACACAAGAATGGGCATTTGTTAGTGGGGTGACGGTCACAGAGGGTCTCGGAATGGGCGGGTGTGGTTTAGTGGAATCAGACATGTTCACATGGAAGAAGAAAAGGAGAGAGTGTCAGTCCGCCCATAAGACCAAGGAGTGAAGGCCCGAGACAGGCGACACAGGGGAAGACAAAGACCTCTGTATGCTGTCCCGAAAGTGGTGTGGGTTTACAAGAGTGTTTCTTGATATGGTAGGAAAGAAAAGGAGTAGGTGTGAGCCAAGGTCATGAGTTGTGTTCGATGCCACTCGGAAGGTGGAGGAAATTTCCAGGGGGGGTTGATTTGGTGAAAATGACAGTGAAAAATACGAGCATAAGATGCGCAAGCGTAAGGACGACAACGGCCCGAAGAAAAATCCACAAACGAGCAAATTTGGAGGTTTTGTACGAGGTATTTATAGTGACTGTAAGTCCAGGTTCCGAACAATAGGCCGGCGGTACTGTGCTTATCTTGGTGGGGGGAGTAGATCTGGAGATAGGACTTGAGCCAAATAATGAAGTGACCTACAAGTGAACAACAAAACCCTGAAGTGCAATCCGTTTGCTGTTGACTAGGTGATCCTGTGCAGGTCGGGCGAGACTTGGGTGCGGTGTGGCCACTGCGACCTCACGACAGACAAGCCGAGCCCGTGGAGTTTTTTGCACAAAGGAACTGCAATCGCCTGACTGCACAATGCCGGTAGGTCCATCAAGCAGTGAGTTAACGAAGTCAAGTCGGGATGTCACAAATGCATGGACCAACTTAGAACCGTGGCTTTTCTTTACTCTAAACAAGCCCGCATTTTTAGCCAACGGTTGTAGCTGAAAGTAGGCCGACTTGATTGTGGATCTGATGTGGTCGTCTACCGAGAGGTCATTTTGGAACATGACACCTAATTTAGATTTCGAGCTGAGTTCAACAGAGATATGCTGGTCAGAGCCAATTTTAAGCGTCAGCCTTTTCCAATTTCGTGCATTACCCTGGAGCTCTACCCCGTAAGCATAGTAGTAAGTAAGCTTTATTCATGGTTTAAGTTTAGAAAAATTTGCTGCCATCCACGTGCGGATGTCATGAATACATGCAGCAAGTGAGTTGACAGAAAGGAATTTGGCTAGGTGCTCGGAAGGCTGGGAGGGACCAAAGCAAAGTTACAGCTGAGTGTCGTAACCCGCATCATAAGTGAAGCGCCTAGATTGAGCATGCAATGTATTCATCAGCAAGAGGGAGAGATAAACTGAATCGGAGCCTAGCACGGAGCCCTGATAGACATACCCAGTACAAATTTCATCGGTAGGTACTCACATATCTGGATGATCTTTGGTCCATTCACAACGTCAATACTCTGGGGTAACCTACTGAGATAGGGTTCGTGCGGTGGAAAGCCCAAAGTCCGCCAGGGCAGATTAACTTAATTGTTTTGCCACCACATCTGCCGAGAAGCCCATACTGCGAAGGGCTTTCAGTCCATCCGGAAAGGCCCACTTGTGGCAAAGCCCACCAGGAAGGACATGGGCATTGGCCGCCTTCTCAGTCTGGCCTTGTTGTCCATTGGCTGCCTATCGTGACCATAGGCACGTCTTGCGCTCCCGTCCGATGGTATAGGTCGTCCCGCCATATCAAGAAATTATCGTAATGACAGCAGCCGTTGTCTATCGTCCTGAATTCCGAGTTGCGAGCCGGACTACAGGCTGGCGGGAGCGCACGGCCTGCCGACTGCTGGTGAGACACCGACTATACCGTAAGAGCTCTGATTAGGCCCGGCTTAGGCGGCGAGTCTTGCTTAATTCTGTTCCCTACCTACGTGTAGTCTTACTTTGATCGTCACAAGTCTAGTCTGTCGATTACAACGACGACAAACGTTGTGCGTTACTAAAAAATACTGATACTTGCTCCTCCCAATTGAGCCGCAAGATAGTTGCTGAGAGGCTGCGTGATGTCACTTCACGTGGCAACGAGGCTTGCAACCTTATCTTAGCATACTGGTCTTACTTGGCATGCCTATTGACCCGAATCGCCAGGTATAACTGCCACAAATGCCTGCATATGTTATGAACGACACATAATTATTTTCAAACTTTAATTCTTCCGTCTAGACCTGGCGTAGTGCCAAAGCACTGAAAAGTCTTCCTACCTCAGCCAGACACACACGTAGCGAGCGAGCTGAGTGATATTCGAGAGATTTCGAGAGAGATGGAGGGACAACCATCCCCCGGCGAGTTTCGCTAGCAGCGATTGTATGGACACCTGAAACCCACACCTGACCCACTTTGGTTGGATGTTTTACAAGTTTCAAGTAAGTTACTAAATTCCTACGGTTCCCTCTGGAATTCGACTTCATGGAGTGATCGTTTTGTTTGCTGTTGATCAGGATACAGGGGACTAAATAGTTCCACCTGAATGTTTGTAACACCAATCAATCGGTTTGTAGTCCATCGGACCAGCATCTGTGTAAGTGGGCCTTGGAAAGACTAGTCAGTTTCTCTACGGGGCGGAGAAAAACGTTATTTTTATAATTTTTTTTGTGATACGGGAAGGCGTAACCGTCACGTCCGCGCTCTAAATTCTTGCCTTCCTACTCCTCCGCTGAGCGTTAAATTCACGTTTTGTTAGTGAGGTAGGCAAAGCGGGTCTGGCCCTCCGTGATGCCCATTCCCAGGGGATTTTGAGTTTTGCACCATATATATAAGAAGACTCTGTATATATGGTTATTGTAATAGAAATCAATAAATATAACTATGCACAAACATGTAATGACCCCCTGCTGCTATCCCCAACATAAATTCACTTGTGACCGAGCAGCCTGTGCCCTGCCGCCTCCACTTGTAGGCCAAATGTCGCAATCGCAGGCCCCGCTAGTTTTGACAATGACCGCGCCATTGACAGCCAAACGCTACCTCACTTCCGATGTAACTCTCCATATGAAACCATTCTCCGTCCACCCGGTTCGAAAATCCAAAGAAACCTGACCGTAGCTCTCCGCTAAATCGGAGAACCCGACCTCGCCGCCCTTCTTGCTTTGCAGAGTCCCTAAACTCGTCTCTGGGCGCCCACCCGCGTGGAAAACTCAGCAACACTCATATACGCCACGCATTGACCCCAGGATTCAGGCTCATTGTGTGCATCCTGACGGCTGCCTCCCACTTCGGGACGTCCCTTCCCTCCTGGACAAAACGGGTTGCTTTCCCGACGGTCTCTAATACCACAAGAAGACGTGACCCAAGCAATGCCCGGAACTTTCCGGTGACATCTCGCTCTTGCCGACTCTACAAAAGTGTAGCTCTCGGGCAGCTTGGCCGCAAGGCTGGGCAAGTTCGCGACGTTTTGCTGTGGGCTCTCGTTCACCGCAGCAAACGATGCTTGGTGTTTCCCACGTGGGGTGCGGCTGCCAAAAAAATTTCTTTTCTTGTGAAGGGCTCTTTAGACTAGGCCAGAACTACTCGTCATTGGTACTGGCGTTTTTTTGTGTACGGGGTTTGTTTCTCGCGACCTTCAAATGCCTCGGTAGCATCCCCACATGTCTCCCCTGCTCATGGACCGCGTCGGCATGCCGATATGGGATGCGAGGTTCTCCTTCTTCCGGTTCGTTCAAGCGTCTCTATGCAGGCTCAATCCAATTCTGGAGCCTTCGGGTGCGCGAAGAGACCCCGATGGCGTTTCTTTGCGACTGCCGGCGTCCGGTAGGGTGAACCATCTATCGACGAGCCTCTTTTAGCCGATGGAACCGGTTTTGTCAGACCCACTTCCAGCATGCACAAGATCCACTTCCAGCTTGGCCGCGCCACCTCTCTGTCGGTCTCTGTGCAATGGCAGATGGCCTTGCCCTATTCTCAGGCACGTCCTTATTCCTGGCTGTCAGGCCGTCATGTCTGCAGCTGAAAGGGCTGCGTCGACGCTGGGCATGCACTTCCGGCCGGCGAAGTGCTGTGTAGACGCCGCCAGGGGTGCGAAGGAGCCGTGCCCAGCCTCAATCACCCTACACGACCCGGCGGAAGGGACCTCCCCCGAAGTAGAGGAACGTCGTTCAGGAGAACAAGTCGGTGGCCTACCTCGGAACCCGCAGCGTCCTCGGGTAGCCTAGGGCTGTATATAGAGCAGGCCTGCTCATACCCCCTCCAAAAAGACATTAACTGCTTAGGGCCAGCCTTCCTCGCTTATTGGCGAAAGCTTGACTTCTTGCGAGACTTTCATTACTGCCAGACTGGAAAAACACTTTTCTTCGGGTGGCGAGCTTGTGCTTAAGGCTGCTCATGACGCCCAGCCGAAAAGGCTCTCATGAAAGCTATATTCGCAGTCGCGTGCGGGGTGTGCCGACTAATTCGTCGGAGCATTTATAGTTTGCCCCTCGCTAGGCTAGGGGGCTTAGCATTTGATCCGTTTCAGGACGAACGCATCCATCTTACTTGCTGCGCCAACTTGTCGCATGCTGTGTTCATAGCACCGAAGTGGATCGTCTGTCAAGTCGCCCATCACCTACTCGACCAAGCCGTCGCCGGCTCTTGGATGGCACGCTGTCGTCTGATGAGGAGCGTTTGCTAACCTGAGTCCAGCGCCTTTCGGCCCTGGCAACAGGTGTTGGTCCGATCTCGAGCAGTCGTCCCGGACGTTCTGAAGTGCCTTAAGCGGCACTCTTACCGCCTCTTCCCCTCGCCCGGCCCCGAAGTGCTGGCGATGGTACCACGACACCCTGGACGAGACATCGAGTACTGGGTCGTTGCCCTCGAGTGCGTCCATCACGAAGCTGTGGAAGTTTACCACCAGGTTCGTGGAAGGCGGCCCGATCGGCTTCGGACCGGCCCAGCCTGAACAGAGCAGTACGCCGCTGCCCTGGTGCCACGGTCAAATTTTGTCACCCCAGTCTCCTCCTGACCGAGCGGGTCTTGGCCTGTCGTTCCGCGGCCTGGCGGTTCGTGAGCGAGCGCGCCTGGACGTGCTGCTAGTGGCTGCTGCTAGGAGTCGGGTATAACCTGGGACGGCGTTACCAGCTGCCCTAGCCTATCCACACGGAGGCAGCGACCGTTAGCCACGTGATTAGCCACTTGCCGGCCGATGCTGCATGCAATTACGGACCGACACAATCTGGCTCTGGTGCCGCCATAAATCGCAGAGCTCTTCCGGGCCACTGCGTTTCAGGGTGCATGTTGTAGGGCCACGTCCCTCCTGCTTTTTTGTGGTCTGGCCTCTCACAGCCAATGACACCATCGACAAGGGTCATCATTTCATCGAAAATGCACCCGATATTTTAGTCTTACTTTGCCTGTAACGGTGCCGTTCGACGGCAGCGAGGACAGCTCTTGTTATGGTAGGCCCGCAACAAGACCGACTATATAAGCAGCCCATTGCGACTGGTCTTTCGTGACCCCGACCTGGCTACCGGTAATCCGCCAGTGGTGAAGCCCCTTCGTGGTCGAGGCGTCTCGGCAGCTGGTGGCCACCAACAACGAAGCTTGACCTGGCTGGCTGACCTCGGCCATCCTACCGCGTGGAGAGAAAGGCATTGAAAACGAGCAACCGCGTCCCCACGACGCAATTACCGGTTGCTCGGAAGCCCTAAACCGGGAGTCTTGGCTCGGAGTAGCACTCACATGGCTTCGCACAATAATATTTTTATCGTATTCAATATTCTTATACTCAACAATAAACTATAGCAAAATAATTAATTCCAAAAATACCATGATATTGCAATTTTCTAAACGTAGTTAAACACCTTACACGTAGCAATTACAATTTATTGTCTATAATTTTAACCAATCCTCTACTATTCTCATCGCTCTTCTCTTCTTCCTCTCTCTTCGTTATCATAAGCTTGTCTCTGAATCATTTTCAATCACTGTCAAGGCGACCAGATCCGAATTCCATAGTAACTTATTGTGATTCAGAAAAAGCACGTTGTTCAAGAATTGCAAGTGTTCTCCTTGTTTAGGATAATAATATTGAATAGGTTTGTAATGATATCATTAATGTACATTGTCAAATATTGGTATTTTCAACCAATCCCGTACACATATATTGAGTATGGTCAATGTATTAGCTCAATGTATTGTAGCCAAAAATTGCAGTATTATTTTATCTACAATGTATTGGTGTCCTGTACAAGCCTTCGTTAGCACCCGCGATCCCGGCAGGACAGGGACACAACCACGGGCTATTGTATAAATACCAGTCTTAAAAACTTAAATAAATCGTTATATATATACACACATAGATATATATATAATGTATGTATATATATATATATATATGAGCCCTATGGCGTTACACCCGTTGTTTAAGTACCCGGATTTCCGAAAGTAAATTAACAATTAGTGTTATTTATTTTGCTGATAGCTTCTCTAAAAAATACCACGTTTTTCAAAGTTCAAAAAACGCCGTTTGACCTGTGTTTCTGGAGCAAGACATCGTCAGAATCGTGTGGCAAGCAATCTGAAGAAGAACTATGTGCGCAAGAGCTCAATGAAAGAGATGCACGCTAGCGTTAGATATATATTACACCAATAAAAAAATGTTAGCATGGATGTTCTTACAACACGCAATGGAACTGTGTGTACAATAGTTTTTGGAAACATCATTCCAGGGAAATTCACCCCTGCACCACCACATACCCACTGAATCTGGAAAAATTATGCGGGAGGCTCCGGAATGGGCCGGCACCAGCCCAAGCGGCGCTGCCGCGCCTGAATAGAGTAATCTCGCTGATAAGTGATCGCAAAGATCGGACATATGGGTTAACGCTTTTGATAGGCTGAGTTGACAAACTGGGACACGCACCATTGGCGGCGGCATCCGCTATGCGACAAGGCTTCAGAACTCAATGGCAGGAAAAAGAGAATCAGTGCCGACGGCTGCTCCGCCGCGTGCAAATACGCTCCGTGGGGCACCTGCAGAAGGCACCAGCGGTTGTTCCAAAATCAGGCATCATTCTTGAGATGTTTCTCAAAAAATAGGCTCAATTTTAGTGAGCAAGCCCTGGATCTTGCCCTTTATTTGCTGGTCAGCCCCTGCGAACTTTCGCAAATAAAAAAATAATCGCTTTCGTCGAATCGCTGTCTTTCTGCTGACGAAGAGAAACTTGACAAAGCCCGATATTTTCAGCCTATATGTGTATAATTTGGACCAATATTCATGTAGTATCGCAGTCCCGCGCGCACCCGGATTACCATGGTAAACCCGGGTTACCACCATCGGGCTAATATGTAAATGATAGAATAGTAATAATAGTAATCACCCGTAAACTGACCGAGTCAAGCCTCTGCATCAATGGCTCTTCCGGGAGCTCGTAAAAGCCTGTTGGACTGGTCGAAGACTATTTGACCTTTGACTATTGGACAATGGGAACGAAGAGCTGTCGCGCTTCTTCAGTCTCCCTCGGCGGCGCCCTCCGGAATACATCTATTATAGTGTTAGACCTAGCTCGCCGCCTTTAGGTATGGCGAGTTCGGCGAAACCGCAATCAGAGACTTCACAATGGTGGCACTCCTCATTCCTAAACTGAAGTGTAAGCAAATATTAATTTTATCTATTTACGTTTTTTGCCTTTAAAAATTGAAGCTTAAAGAGGCGAAATCATTTTTATATTTTTCTAAATGGGCAATTTTTTGAATTTTATACAATCAAAGTTAATTTAAATTGCTCCTAAAGTTAACGAAAGTCTGCCATATTTAGACACTCTCTTATGAAGCCAAAGCCACACTCTCAGAAGGTCTGGTTAGTACGAGTCCTGCCTTTCCTTTGCCGCTAAGCAGCTCTTAGAATACATAGGCAGTAACGGGATGGTGCATACAAAATTCTGCTTGGGCGGCAGAAGCAGCGCTACTGTTGGCAAACAGTCTGCTCCTTGCAGCGTGCGCCACCGTCGACCAGTCGGCGCTCCAGAAAGACACTGTCGTTTCATCAGCTAAGGTTTCAGCATGGCTACAGGCCGCATTTGTCCAGCAGATTAGATTTCGGGTCACGCGCCAGTCAAGTTACGGTGAGCCAGCTAGGCCGCTCTCAGAAGATTTAGTTCCCAAACAGTGCGTCATTAGTGCCCCCACCCCCATTGCTCTGTGGGCACTTCGCCGTTTCGAACGGGCGACCTAGACCTGTAATTGTCAGCTATGGCAAGGGCTAAAACGAAGCCCCGATTCAGTAGTCTTTTTTTCCCAACTTCTTAGTCCTGCTGAGACTGCTAAAAATTCAGCCGCTAGTCTTGCAGGCAACTGCCTGTTAGCTACAGAATGCGTATGGAAAGCTGCTTACGCGCTGCTTGAGTTTGCTATGTAAAACTCTACTCTGCGTAACACCCATATAGTTTCTTATGGTCTTGTGGCGATACAGACGGAAGTCCGGATACATATAATAAATAGTCTTTATATTGGCATACGATTTTTAACTAGACAGTGATATATGGCCTGTCATAGAAAGCCTGGAATACCCTCCGCATCCAGAGTCTGAGTAGAAATTTTGCCCCCTGTTACCCGGTAGGGAGACTATTAGCTAGACAGTCGCAAAATATACGCGTGGTCTTCAACGAATGCTTAAAATTACCAATTATTTTCAGCTGGCTGAGTATTTCTCGTTCTTTACGACTTACACACTCATTGGATCAGGTTAGCAGCTGGCTAAAGGACCTTACGAGCTCAACTTTTCAATCTAAACTGACTGGCCGTAACCATCTTACTAGAACCACGGATATATACAAAAATACGACACTCGGATTAGCTCATTTAATTGGCGTATGCGACCACCGTTGTTTCATTAATGTCTATGTTAAATTCTCCAACGTACTTGAAGGCGCCGCCGTGCAGTACGGCGCCGTTCTTCTATTGCTCGTAGAATGTCAGCTTCTCTGGCAAGCTGAGTCCACGCGTCAAGGTTTGCTGCAGCTGTTTACGTAGCCGCACCGATCGGATATAAAGTTAGTCAACGCCACGCCCCGCAAGACACTTCCTATCTCAAAAGAGGGCACGCGCTCCCGTCGCCCCGAGAAATGTTGGCTGGCGTAGGGCGCGATGTCATAGCTTTCGCTCGCTCCTCTGGCGCTCGGGCTGACGTGCCGTCTGGTCGTGCCGCCACGGTCGACTCGCCGACCCAGCGTGAATCGCTTCGCTCGTAGCCGCTTAGCCGACAGCGCCCCTTAGGGCCTGCGGGACCTTGCGATCCCTGCAGTCCCGGCGGTCCAACGGCTCCCTTTGATCCCGCGGCGGCCTGTCCTGCAGGACCGACAGCTCCAGCTGTGCCGACGTTTCCGGTCGGTCCGACAGCTCCCTGTGATCCTGCAGGTCCCACTGGACCAGCGTTTCCCGTTGGGCCAACGGCTCCTTTTGGTCCCGCGGATCCCGCAGGACCGATTGGGTCCAGCTGGACCGGCAGGTCCCACAGGTCCAACAGCTCCCTTTGATCCCGCCAGTCCTGCCTGGACCGGCGTTTCCCGTTGGTCCAACAGCTCCCGATGATCCTGTGGGTCCCGCTGGACCAGTGGTTCCAGCTGGACCGACACTTCCGTCGGTCCGACGGCTCCACGTGATCCCGCTGGTCCAATGGCTCCCGCTGGACCGGCAGGTCCCTGAGGGTCCAACAGCTCCCTTTGATCCCGCGAGTCCCGCTGGACCGGCTCTTCCCGTCGGTCCGACAGCTCCCTGCGATCCCGACGGCCCCACTGGTTCCGACGGCCTCCTGCTGGACCAGAAGGTCCCTGAGGTCCACCAGCTCCCTTTGATCCTGCGATTCCCGCTGGAACCAACGTTTTCCCGCCGGTCCAACTGCTCCCTGTGATCCTGTGGGTCCTGGTGGTTCCCGCCAACTCCTGCTGAACCGGCGCTTCCTGGTGGTCCAACTGCTCCCTTCGATCCCGTGGGTCCGGCAGGACCGGCAGCTCCTGCTGGACCGGTGTTTTCCCGTCTGTCCGACGAGTCCCCTGCGATCCCGCTGGTCCAGCTGGTCCGGCCGCACCCTTTGATCCCATGGGTCCAGCTGGTCCGGTGATGCCGGCCGACCCACGGGCTCCGATTTCGCCTTTGCTGCCGTCGGCGCCAGTCTGGCCTGTCGAGCCAGCGGCGCCCACGTTCTCCCGTCGGTCCGAGGTGCGACTGAGCCAGGCGCTCCGGTATCGCCGGGCGGCCCCCGCCAGGGCCGTCTCCGCCACTAGCTCCGGGTATAGGACCCCATCTGTCCCGTGGGGTCCAGCTTCGCCGGTGGCACCAGCGTCGCCCGCTGCACCAGCTTCTCCCTTCGGACCTAGAGCTCCCGTCTCGCCAGCATCACCAGCCGGACCGTCGCTCCACTGTCTCCGGTATCTCCTTTTCGCTCCGGCGTCACCCGTCGGTCCAGCATCTCTGCGCTTCCGGGCGCGCCCGCCACACCGGTTTGGCCCGTCGCGCCGTCAGTTCCGCTCTGACCCGGCGCACCGGTCTGGCCATCGGCGCCCGCCGGTCGGTTCCTGCCAGACTCACCGGTTGGTCCCGCTGCTCCTGAGGCGCCATCCTCTCCCGTGGCGCCGGTAGCTCCCGGCTCGCCCTTTGCTCCCGGCTCGCCCTTTGCTCCCGCACTGCCCGGTGAACCCACTTCGCCGACCGCCCCCCGTCGCTCCCGTCTGACCGGTGTCTCCAGTGACGCCGGAAGCGCCCCCAGGTCCCCGCCAGTCCAGTCGCGCCTACAGCTCCGGCGTCACCTTTATCTCCTGTAAGTTCCTGCCGATCCGGTCGCGATGCGGCCAGCAGCTCCGGCGTCACCTTTATCTCCCGTAAGAGTCTGCATTCGGATCCGTTCCGGTCGCTCCAGCATCTCCAGCTTCACCTTTATCTCCCGTAAGATCCTGCGGATTCCGGTTGCTCCCAGCAGCTCCAGCATCACCTTTATCTCCCGTAAGTCCTCGGATCCAGTCGCTCCAGTAGCTCCGGCATCGCCTTGGTCTCGCCCGTAAGTCCTGCGAATCCGGTCGCTCCAGCCAGCTCAAGCATCACCTTATCTCCCGTAGGTCCTGCGGATCCCGGTCGCTCCAGCAGCTCCGGCGTCAACCTTTGTCTCCCGTAGAGTCCTGCGGATCCGGTCGCTCACAGCAGCTCCGGCCTTTTTCAACCTTTATCTCCCGTAAGTCCTGCGGATCCGGTCGCTCCAGCAGCTCCAGCTTCACCTTTATCTCCCGTAAGTCCTGCGGATCCGGTCGCTCCAGCAGCTCCAGCTTCACCTTTATCTCCCGTAAGTCCTGCGGATCCGGTCGCTCCAGCAGCTCCGGCATCGCCTTTTGTCTCCCTTAGTCCGCGCGATCCCGTCGCCCTCCAGCAGGCTCGGAGCTCATCCCTTTTATCTCCCTAAGTCCAGTCAGCGGATCGGTGCTAACGATCAGCATAAACCGGGGCTTCCCTTTATCTCCCGTAAGGTCCTGCGGATCCGGTCGCTCCAGCAGCTCCGCAGCGATCACCTTATCTCGTCTCCCGTAAGTCCTGCGGATCCGGTCGCTCCAGCAGCTCCAGCATCACCTTTATCTCCCGTAAGTCCTGCGGATCCGATCGCTCCAGCAGGCCCAGCATCACCTTTTTGGTGCAGGGCAGTGTTGTTTTAATGTGTTCTGAGAGTCCCGCCTCATTGCTCTTGAGCCGCGGCAAAATCTCATGCTACTACAGCCGAGCTTTCATGACCGGTCACCTAGTTTTCTGCTGCACCTTCTCCTTCTCCTCGTCATTCTCGCAGCAGCTTCTCGAAGACTGGCTCGATACTCTCACGAGCCGTGCCGTGCGACTATAATACCTAGCGATGGAAACGTTCGGCCAGCATCGTTTCAATCCGCACTGAGCGCCAGGGTGACTGCCGTTGCTACGGCGGCACCCAAAATGAGGCTTCCCGGAATCACTCATCGCCCGCAGAAGAAACGACCGAGGCCACTCGGGCGGCGGGAGGGGCGAGCTCTCGAACTGCAGCGATCCGTTTCCAATTCAGACTCAATCGAGGGATAACTCTTTCATCGCTGTCTCCGTCCTCCATCACGTCTTGAAACGATGCTGGCAGAGCGACCTTCTGCCGGCGTTCTGCTTCGTCGTCCTACTCTGGGCCGCCGCCGCCTCCGCCCCCCTTAAGCTTCTTGAGGGGTGGTGCAAGCGACCAATTAAGCAACTTCTCGCTCGCAGCGATGTCGCCCTGGTGAAATTTGCGGAGCGCTGAATGCGGTTGCTGACTACAAAAGTATGATCTCGTCAATTAAGAGTGCCTATCAATTTAGAGGGAACCATTTTGGACTTTTTGGGTGCTGCCCATTGCCTTTCGAACAGATGTCGAGTTGACCAACGTGAGAAAGAAGAGGGTCACATCTGCTGTTTGGTAAACGAATCCGAATATCGCTCGGTTGTTGGCCTTACCGTTAACATAGCTGGTTTACTCGCTTACTCGGTGGATGAAGGGCCCCTAAGCAGTTGCAGTCTGAACTGTCTGCCTTACGCCGAAAAGAATTGTCTTCTCTTTCCTGAAAAGAATGGCCTCGCCAAAGCGAAAAAGATCTGGCTTCCAACTGAGCATTTTCCTCTGCTACGAGGCTGATAGCAACGCACAGTCCTACGTGATTGTGATGAATTTATCGACATATTTGGGTCAACCTGCTTCCTTCCTTGTTGCTGCGGCGACGAATGGCGCTTTTGCTGTCGCTTTTGTCAAAGCTTTTCCCCTAATAAGAATATTACAAGTCTCACATTGTATAGCGTCTTCTAGAGAACTCAATCTGGGTACTAGGTACTGTAAGCTGTAAAGAAAGGTCTGGTCGGATATTATTAGTAGCGTGCTCAGCGTCAACAAGCATAAAAGCGCGCTGTTACAGGTGATATGCACAGGGTCAGCATGCAAATATCGTTGCTGGCTGCGCGTGCACTGCAGTGCCAGCGCCCATGACACACGAAGGACGAGTACACATAAAGCCACTAAATACCGCGATTAATGGATGCGGTTTAGCTTCTTTCTAGTGTACATCAGATGTCTTGAAAAGTAAGAAGTCAAAATAGTTAAGCCAAGTAGTAGTCGGGAGTGAGCATGTAAGGTTTTGAGAGCTAAAGATAAACTAAAGAAACTAAACCATACATAATAGATCCAACTGGAGGTTTCGTTGATGTCCAAAGGATTCGAAGGGCGTAGGTGCTGCGAGGGGTAGCTTCATGATTTAATACAGAAAAGCTGATCGTACATTACCATGCAGCTTAGTGGAGGAGTTGTTCTCTATAAAGTGATTAACAAAAATAGTGATACTACATTTGATATAGTGCCCTCAGAGAACTCAATATCTTTCAGGAACTTTCTGCATTCGCTGCAGAAGGAAGCACCCACACAAAGCCCACTAAATGCTCACGATAAATGGAGATGCAGGTTTAGCTTCTTTCTATAGTTCTTACATCCAGGGGATGTCGTGAAAGTAAGTCAGAAGTAAGTGAGCCGTGGGAGCGAACTGTGAGCTTTGAGAGCTGAAGATAAACTAAACTAAAACATAGATAATGGACCAACTAGAGACACTTTGGTCTCCAAAGTTCGAGGCGTAAGGTGTGGTGTAGCTAAATGAATTGAATACAGAAAAACGGATGGTATTATGCCTAGCTTAGTGGAGTTGTTCTGATAAGTGATAAAAAAAATAGTGATACTACATTTGATATAGTTCCCTCAGAGAACCCAATATCCGGGAACTTTGCATTCGCTGCAGAAAAGCACGATCGATAGGCCGGAGCAAGAGAATGAGTGGACCTAAATGTGAATGCAGGAGCCTCGAGTCAATCTAACTGCTTGACTGGAAGACAGTGCAGGTCAGCGGTTGTGTGACGTTACCTTTGCGAAGCAATACGTAA
>WPIO01000554.1:0-26688 GCA_009760855.2 Cristatella mucedo
AAGCTCTTCTTAAGTGCCTCTAATTTCGCCTAAACATCATTGGCACTGCACTGCACTCGTTCAGGTCCTATCTCTGTAGGAGACTCCAGAGTATTGATGTAAGTGGACAACGATCATCCAAGGAATCCGTTCAATGTGGGGTGCGTCATGGATCTGTGGGTGGTCCCGTTCTTTTCACGGTTTATGTTCTCCATTTTGGTGGTGTGATTGCCAGGCATAGTCTAGGCTTTAACTGCTATGCAGATGACACTCAGTAACGACGATTTTTAGTACGGCAACGGGATTTACAGAGTATGGCAGAACGATTGCTTGTCAATCAAGTAATACTGTTGCACGTTTCTACTTTTTCAACTTTTTTTGCAGTTTTTACTCAACTGCTGCTTGCCATTCCTGACATTGATCTCGAAAAGGTCGGTAAAACAGACTGTCCATGTCGTACGGCTTAGCTGATGCAAATATACCGAGCTCGAACTATATATTCGATGACTTGCTGATCTGCTTAACGTAGTACCTGATGTCGTAAGACTAGGAATTAGTGCTGAAACGAACTAGTCAGATTATTGCGAATACTTAACATTCGTGATAATGGTATTACAGATCAGTTAATCACCCAGGCCATATAACAAGTCGGTGCCCTAGGATAGATCGGCAGCCAGGATTCGAAACTTGGGGCACTGGTATTAAAGCTAACACGAGCTCTAGTTCACAGAAGTTAGTTCACGGTTCACAGCTCTAGCTCACCTTTGGTATAAGTCGTGGGGGCTGCTGTATGCCTTAAACCGTCCGCTATTGTCAAGTACACTTGTCTGCACTACGGACATGGACTTGATGCATCAAAATATGGAGGCTCGTTATCCTTCCCACTTTCATGCTGCTGCCGGCGTACTAGGGCATGCTTTGCAACTGCACCTACAAGCAATTAATCAAGCTAGAAAATTTGATGAGTCGCCGGTATTCATCCCACGTCGGCTGAGACATTTTTTAGAAGTATCCCTTTTTTCGCATATAACAGCTCTGCCAGCTCATTGTCTACTTCAGCCAAATTTGGGCATCAAGTCTCATCGATCGTTGAAAATCCTCGATATTGGTAAGTAACTTCCTAAACACAGATGTGTAGTTCATCTACTAAAGAATCTGCCAAACTCACTGCTATGATTTTAAACTACTAAAGAACTAATATTTGTCATGCTACTTACCGGTCATGAGAATATACAGCAGTTTCCTAACAGCAAGAAGTAGACAAAAGACGTTCTTTAGTTGCTATTTTCTGTTGTGTGACCGAGAATGAGCGATATGCTTTCCTTGAGCCAAAACACGTGCTATGTAACGTGAAGTGGAAGGCCTTTACTTTTGTCGCACCTTCCCAGAAAGTTCCGAGTCATTACAGCATCGTTCTGCTCACACTGAGATTTGAAAATAATTTTGCGTCCATGTCATAGTCGATCGTAAATACTGAGGTGTCACCTGCCATTGTCCGTCATGAATGGCTAACTTGTTCATTTCTATCACAATCGAGTGAGCTCACCAGTACATACTGAGTATAATCAGTTGTGTCTCGGAACGCAAAATCCTATATTAAACGATCTGGCTCACTAAATTCGGTAGAGATTCCACAGTGACGACTAGGCAACATGGTGCCGAACTGATAAAAGATCTATGCTTAGCCAATTTAAGCGGACAGTTCTGCAGCCCTATGCTATAAGCATGCTCCTTAAAAGCATTGCCGTTATGTGACTCCTATCTTTTGTTTGCTCTAGCACCGAGACACAAGTGAATATTGCAAGCTCTGCATTTAGCAGAGCTGTGTGGGTTTGTAAGTGGGTTTGCACAATCGTGTATTAAAGTGGGTTTGTACAATCGAGTAATCCTCATGCAGCCTCCATGCCAAGAGTATTTAGAGTCAATCGCAGCTCTTACAAATGCATTGATTAAATTAAGCAGGCAGTTTCTCTTGGAGATTTCATCGCTGTAAGTAGATTTCCTTAGGAACTGCATCGGTTAACGAAGAATATGGATACCGAATGATCGGGAGATATTAAGCGACGTTTACCCACTCTAACACTGCGGTTTATCATTAAGAGACTTCAAGCAGTAGTAATGAACCAACTAAGTTTTTACATGGAAGCTATGAATACTTACAAGTTACTTGAACTCTGGTCGTAGAGCTAATCACTTGGCAAGGTTGTGGGGCTAAGCAGGTCCAACTACCTTCTCCCAAATTGTGGGTTTATTCAATTCTGTCTAATTGTTTCAGTTGATACTTTACCTGTATTTGATATTATCGATCACGACCATTTTCAACAGAGCCTCGGATCGTGCCTGGGCGTACAGTTACATTGTGATGAAATATCCGTACGGTCCTGTCTCAGTTCGAGACATAAAGTAAAGCAGTGGGGAAATGTGCAAATGGAAATGGATCATCCATAAAACCGCTCAAGTACACGTATCCGCTGCGGTCTTTAAAAAAAGCATATTCCCCATGTCGACTCGCTGGCGCGAAAAATCTACTATTTCGATCTATGAGGTGGCATATACCAGTACCATCCACGTAGCTCTTTCAGTTCGCCAAACACATGTATCCCCACTGTCCTCTGTTGACGACACTGTGGTTTCACCAATTTACCCAAGACATACTTACATTACTAATCATAAAAGTAACAGTCACACATTTTTCATTGAACCACCACACAGTCCAATTTATTTCTAGGCACTTTAAAATAGCTGCTAAGGAAGCCTAATCGAATGCTTAGTGGCAGCACGCTTAATGACATCAAGCATAAATTGGTTAAACGCTACACTCCCAGGCTCAGCGTAAGCGTCTTCTGCCCTCTTCCCTTATGTGGCTGTTGAGTCAGCCAATAGTGGCTGCCATTGCGTTTTGTCCACGGCTGCCGACAATCGGCATGGCTCTGAGCATCCTGGCTGACCTGCTAGCAGCGCTGAGCTGAGTCGACAGCTACATAGTACTTACAAAGAAAATAAACATGATTTAGCCATTGCCAGTTGGACGCCTAAAATAGGCTCAGCCAGCTTATCTTTTTACCATCTTTGTTATAACTCAGATATCAGAGTAGCTGCAGCCCACATTTTCGAGCACTAATTATCGTGATGTGACGTATAAATTATTTCGCAGATGAAACTTCTGTAATTACGTTATCTAGATTAGATCGTTGCATTAATGAATAACGTTCCAGCACCTCGAAGCTTTAGCTTTTAACAGTAGCCTCAACGTCAATAATAAATTTAAGTCAACCGATAGCAATTTCTTTTAACCGAGAGTAATCTAGCATCGATCAGCTCTTGCTATTCACGAAATTATGATTATTTGATTTGTTCAATACGACCTAAGCTTTACTTGTTTTAAGGGCTTGCGATTCTCTCCAGCCATGTCTTTCGAACTAACTCCGCCAATAACAGCACCGTATCTCTCGCTCCAATTATCATCTATAAAGCAGAAACATCCGGGCTTGCATTTTGTCGTAAGAGCATTGTCATATTCAATTGCAACAACAACCAACGAATAAAATCCTATGAAACCAGCAACCGTCGCAATTTAGTGAATTGCATAAACTAAGCATTACTGCATGGAATACCGCAGCAATGCTTATACATTTTAAACAGGATTATGGTAAATAATTGGCAAACTAAAGTGGTGTCCAGGGATGACCTCAAATCTAGCAAAGAGTGCACGACACTATTGCCTACTACTACGTTTCGTGTTGAGAATACCAAGCTAAAAAAGCCACGATGAACGTCAAAGCTTGTAGATATCGTGGTCCTTCATTCCTTAACGGCCCCGACCGACTGAATCGACCGTTTACGAGAAAGGAAGTTAATGTCGTTAGGTCTAACCACAGTATTCATATAAGATTATGATAGTTTGTATTGTACTAAAGCTGATAGGTTCCCGCAGAACTTACCAGCACGTAATGTGAATAATTTTGACCTCCTTAAGTACTTCTAACTAAATTACAGTGCCCTCTGGAAAACTACATGTCAAGACGAGCCTTCCGTAATTTCAGATCTAACTGACTAAAAGGAAAGCAATATACTCAAGTTGACTATCTCCAGGAACTAGTCAATTTCTGAGAAAGGTACATCTGTTAGCTGCCCTTGCCTCCTTGCCTCCCAATCCTATAAAGCTGGTAACGTTAAAAGTGAAGTGGGAAGCCTGCTCCGTGAACATTTAATGTTTCTCGTTACCCGTTTCTCAGTAAAGAGACGCTTCGTTACCGTTATAAAGATAGCTTCCATATACTGAAGTGAGTAAAAGTGCTCTCAATACTGTTGTTAGATAGGTTTCAGCATAATTGATATAACGAAAAACATGATTAATGTAGCTTTCTTCGAGACTAGCAGGATAAGCTACTCTAAAAAAAGTAGTAAGTGATCCTATTGATGTTTTTTAACCTAGAAAGTTACAGGAAAATCTTTTCCAAAACATCTGACATGATTTATCTTACAGAAACGCTGATCCTCATAAATAAATATATTATACTTGTAAGTGTGTATACATATAAATGTACACAAATATATATTTATATCTAGTTATACTGTGCGGCAACGGTTTCTTCCAGAGGTTCAGTGCATGTGCCTTACGAATAAGGTCAATAACTTCAGCCCTATCACATATCCGAAGAATACGAATTGAGATTTTTTCCGTTGTGGCACCAAGAAGCTAAATTCAGTTTACATTTTCTATATCAAATTTGCAATCGTAATCGTGAACACTGTGCTTACAAGGCTACTAACAGTGCTCGGCTACAACTTGATCATCATGTCGCTCAGCATTAAGGCATTAGGATGTAACTCACAATAACCTTCAAAAAAAGCTGAACTATTCTTTTTTTTTCTTGCAAACTCTCAGCTGCGGGTTCCTAAAATGCACAGAAAACATTCGCCTGTAGAATTGATGTCGTTTATTCGAGTTAAATTTCAAATAAATTAGCAAATCACATTAGTGTGTAATACTGTTGTAGATATTCAGAAGTTTATTTACGTTTACCTTTACCTTTACGTTTACATGCTGCCAGCCCCGGGATGGTGAAAAGAACGAACGGCAAATCCAGCTTCATTTCCTGTGGATTTTTGGAGATGAGGAAACCTGACAAATTAGCAGTCAGTTATTTCTGTTCGCGAATAACACATCGCATTGATTGACCTATGCATTAAGTGTAGACATTTAAGCAGTCGCGGCCATCGAATTTACGAACTTGCTTTGTGGACAAGTTAAAAACGTAAATAGTGAGGTGCTTAAAATACCTAGCATGAATTATCGATGCTATGTCCAGCTACGTGACTAGGTAGCCGATTAAATTTACATCCCAACCACATTAAGTGTAACCTATACCTTTATCTCTTTAATACTTATGGCCAATAATGGAATTGTGTCATTCACAACCAAACGTATAAATTATTAAACTCATTGTCATTGCAACATTACCACTTAACCGTGGTAAGACTTTTTAAGCCCGGTAATAGCATCCTTGGAAAGAGTTTAGCATTCTAGTCAAAATAAGCTAAATATTTACTTTTTTCCTAGAGCTTCGTGACTGTTGTAGAATCACTGGAGAGAGAACACACGGTATTGGAATTTCTCACGTTTTACGTCCGACTAAATTTAAACAAAGATGCTTGTTCTTTTTTTTTGTTTTTTTAAACAACAATGAGACAAGCGAGGTCCATATCCTTCGTTTCTCGCCAAGTTAAATGTGTATATATGAATGGCTATTTGCAATTTATCACAGCTAGAATAAATGAGAAATAGTGATCCCTTTGTTATGGGATTATTTACCATGAGAATTTAGCAGACAATCCTAACCCTTCTTTATTCCTCACGTATCAGTTGGTTGTTGACTGCTAGCGGTAGGTAATGCCCAGGTTTTAAAATGCCAATTATTCGTCGATCTGCTCCAAAACTAGTAATTATATACTAGTTTTGTGACAGGTATTGTTATCGGTTAAAAAGTTCTTAATTGCTAATACAACATGGTGACATTGCTGCTATATCTGTGATACAGGAAAAGTCAATATCCTACACATTTGGAATTGCACGTGGTCAGAGCAATGCCTAACAAGCACAAACACGTTAAGGCCATTTTGCGTTCTCGGAATAACAGTAAACACACAAGTTAAAAAATCAAATTTAACTAACTTAGATTTGATGCTGTACAGATTTAGTTACTTTGACCTAATTGCAAAGCATCGCTTGCCGTCAAGCATTTGTCGTTGCAAAAATAAAAAAAACGGTTTGGAAAGATCCTTTGACACTGTAGCCATGTGACCTGCCTATGTAGAAGCCAGAGGCCAACCATATTTGCGCTAGGACTTAGCAGTGACAAACTTGTCTAGCAATACCGGCTGAATAAACATAAGACAATTTTACTAAATCTACTAGTTCACTACAATCACTGAGCCCTTTGTGCCCCATGCATGGTATTATCGGAATCTATCACCTCAATTGCTGCCTGTTCGGAAAAACTAAGGGTGTGGCGTGTATTCTTCTGTAAGCAAGAGGCTCTTTATAGTACTCTAACTATGCACAAAGAACTCTATACACAAATACTCCGTGCCGATTATGTACGAGCATCTTAGTCTACTACAACTTGAAACAGCACTCTAGCTGCTTATATCCAGAGCTCGGCACATGAGAAACACTTCTGCTGATAATCAGGGAAGTACTATGGGTGTGACTACATTGCCCAATAGTCATCTGTATAGCGGAATACCGGTGACGTAAACTACCAGGCTTGTCGCAATCAAAAGACGAACCATTGGATTACCAGCAGATTGCAAACTCGCCAGCGCCCTGGGTGGCGTAGTTGGTGATTGATCAGTATCAAGAGTTCAACCAGCAGCAGACCTTGACGATTTGTTGTAAGGCCACGGTATTTCCAGATTATGGGTGAACGATTACTTGCCAATCTAATAATACCGTTTTAGGTTTTCACTATTTTGTTTTTTTGGTGTTGCTTTTACACAAAAACTGAAAGCCTTTTGTAACATTCGCATATCAAGATAATAGGTAAAACCGAATGTCCATTTACTACTGCCTATCTCATGCGATTATACCGAGCTAACACTTATCTGATTACTTACAGATCTCTTAAAAGAAGCACCAGATGTAGTAAGACTTGGGTTTAGTCCTGATACATACCATTAGGCTTATCGCGAACACCTATTATCCGTGATCATGGGAATATAGCTCAGTTTATCGCCAAGGCCGTATAAGACGTCGGTGCCCTGAGAAAGATGGACAGCCAGGATTGGAGGCTCGGTGCACTGGCATTTAAGCTGATTTGAGCTCTAGTTCACAGTTCCGTTGGCAAAAGTTGTGGCGGCTGTTGAGTGCCTTAAAGCGTCTGCTAGTGTCAACTAGACAGGTGTGCACTTTGGATACGGACTTGATTCTTTAACGTATGAATGCTTCATCAAACTGATGCTTTGGCTCTTCTTCCCGGCCACTTACCTGCTGTTGCCGGCCTGCTCGTATGCTTTGCTGCCCCATGTACATGTGACTAGCCAAGCTGCAAAGTTTAGGAGTCGCAGCTATTCGATGCACATCGGCTGAGACTTGCTTACAGGTTTATTTTCTGTGTCCATTACAACTCTGACAACTTACTGTGCGCTGAAGCCTAATTTGAGCTTCAAGTCATCATTAATTTTTAAAAATCCTTGGCATTGATCAGTAACTTCCTAAACACGGAAATTTAGTTCGCCTATTAAATGATCAGCTAAACTCACTGCAAGAATGTTAAACTCCTGAAGATCTATTACTAGTCATGCTACATAAATATCGTGAGAATATATAGCAGTTTCTTACAAGGAAGAAGCAGACCAAAGGGGTCTTTCGTCTGCTAGTGTAAGCTTTAAACGAGAGGGCATGCCTTTCTAGACCGAAACGCAAGCTACGTAAAGTGAAGCGAATGGTATATAGTTTCGTCGCACGTTCGCAGAAAATTCGAACTCATCACTGCATTCCTCTGCTCTAACTGAGATTTAAAAATCATTTTCCGTCCAAATTATAGTCAATTGTCGGTACTGAAGTGTCAGTTGCTGTTCTTTGTCCTGGTGCGCTGAATTTCCTATTTCCATCACAGCAGAGTAAGCTGCGTTGTAAATAGTGAGCAATAGAATCAGTTGTGTCTCATAAGGAAAACAATTGATTCTAAAATATCTAGCTCAATACATTTGGTACAGATTTCACAGTAACGATTAGGGAAGATGGTGCAGAACTGTTTCAAGTAATCCAGGCTTAGCAAGCATTAGGCTTTCAGTCCCGTAGCCCTATACTATAGGCCAGCTCCTTTAAATACTTGTCACTTTGTGATTCCCATCTCTAGGTTGCTATTGCGCCTATACAAGTGAATATCGCCAGTCTTACATTTAGATGCCTCAGAAAAATGGCAGTAAGTGTAATGTGAATTTCTTCAATTCCCCATTCTCAGTAACACACAGCTGTAGGCACGAGTTACAAACGGCTTCAGCTATAGGACTGTATGCGGCTTTGTATCTTTACCAATCATTCTTAAGCGTTTTCGCCAAAGCCACGCTCGAACGGAGGCGCTCGTGACAAACCAAGCGGGTCCAAGTACAGATAGCTCGCATTATTTCTGTGTCATTTTCATCCTTTCGCAACACTCTCAAGCAAACAGCCAAGTACAGTTCGAATAAAATAATGGTCAAATACATTGTTACATTATTAATAAAAATATTAAAATTCGTTAATGTGTCGTAGAGCTATCCAACGATTCAATCTATTTACGGGCGCTTAACATTTACTGCTAAGGAAGGGTAATCGAATGCTTAGTTGTAGCATACTCAGAAACAGCAAGCATTAAACGGTTAAACGTGACAGACTCAAGCTCAGCATGCAAGTCATCTGCCCTCCAAGCTAATGAGGCTGCTTGATCAACAACCTATATATTATTTTGGAGATGAAACTTCTGCAATAATTTCAACGAGATTAAATCGTTGCATTGATGAATGAGATTCGAGAGCCTCGAGGCTTTAGCTTTTTACAGTAGCCTCAATAACAATAATCAATTCAACTCGACCAATAGGAATTTCGTTTTCTATACGAGAGTAATCTAGCAGTAACCAGCTCTTGCTATTCAAGAAATCACAATGGCTAGATTTATCCCATACGACCTAAGCCTAACTTGCTTTAGAGCTTGCGAGTCTGTCGCTCCATGTCTTTCCAACTAACTCTGCCAATACATCCACCGTATCTCTCGCTCGTCTTATCATCTGCAAAGCAGAAACATACGGCCTTGCATTTTGTCGTAAGAGGATGTTTATATTCAATTGCTACGACAACAACGAACGAATGGAATCATATGAAACTACCGACCGCAATTCATCGAATTGCATAAACTAAGCATTACTGCATAGAAAACCGCAGCCATGCTTTTACATTTAGACAGGATTATGATAAATGTTTGTCAAACCAAAGTGGTGTCCAGGGATTACCACAATTGTAGCAAAGACCGCACTACACTAGTGCCTACTACTACGCTTCATATAAGGAATGCAAAGTTAAAAGAGCCACAATGAACGTCAAGGAATACCCTTCTAGACAGCATGGTCTTTCAGTCGTTAACTGCCCAGGCTGACTGAATCAATTGTTTACGAGAAAGCAAGTAAATGCCGTAAAGTCTAGCAACAGTATTCAAATAAGATTCTGACGATTTTCATTGCACTAAAGCTGCTAGGTTATTGCTGAACTCACCAGCATGTAGTGTGAATAATTGTGACCTCCTTAAATACTTCAAGCTTCATTAAACTATGACTATGGACTCGTGTCATTCACATGGCAAAGTTTGATTCAATAAACTGTTTGTCGTCAGAACGTTAGAACGTCACTTAAGTGTGGTACGACTTTTATGCTCAGATTGGTAGCTTTGTGCAAGTTAAAATGAGCAAAATAATGCCTGAAATGACTGACTAAAACAAGAAGTAGCTGTTTAACGTGTTGACCCTACACTGGTAATGGTATCAGTACAAATGAACATGCTAATTCTTCCGAAATAGTGTCTAATGCATAGTTCCAATTAAAATTTAACAACGGCATCGCTACGTTAGTCATAACAATTTGCCATATGACTGCAAAATCCATGAGCAGAAAAGTACACACATTCAGGCAACAGCTATTCTTACCTTAACGACAGCCCTCGTTTCCAGCAGAGTTTCAGCTCGAAAGAGAATAATATATAGCACCGCGTTCCCGCATTATTTTGGTTCTACTGACTTCACAATACCTAGAATATGTTTTTAATCAATCTGCTTGTGTTGTTGTCATTATGGAACTATGCTGCCGGTATTCACGTGACTGGACCCATAATTTTCGATCAAAGGATCAACCACGTGATTACCAGCAGATTGCAAATTCGCCAGCACCCTGGGTAACGTACTTGGTGAGTGTCAAGAGTTCAACCAGCAGCAGACCATCAGTCGTGCCAATTTTTTCTATGTATGCCAGCCTGGTAAAGTTGTTTTTATTCCGTCGGTTAATTTATCCATGAGCGCCTGTATCCTTTGTCTATAACAGCTCTTCCAGCTGACTATTCGCTGGATTCTAACGTGAGCTTAAAGACACCATCGAATGTTAAAACCCTTGAAATTTTTCAGCAAGAACAGCAGTAGAGAAATTTAGTTAACCAATTAAGACATTAGCTAAAATCACTGCTCGAATGGTAAACTCCTGAAAATACTTTCTATTTAGTTGAGTTTTAAGTTTAAGTTTTAGTTAATAGTTAATAATAATAATAATAATATAATACAATAATAATAATAGTTTTACTTAAGTTTTACTTATTAAGTTTAAGTTTAGTTTAGTAATGTTACTTATCTGGCATAAGTATTTAGGGCAGTTTGCTACTAGCACGAAGTAGACCAAAGGTGTTCTTCGTCTGCTGTTTGAGGAGGTGTGACGGAGAGTGAGTGGACATGCATTCCTAGAGCCAAAATACGAGCTATGTAACTTGAAGTGAATGGCCTATAGCGTTAGTAAGTTTCGTCGGTTTAGTAAGTTTCGTCGCACTTTCTTAGAAAACTCAAAGTCATCATTGCATCATTCGGCTTAAACGGAGATTAAAAAACCATTTTCCGTCCGTATTATAGTCGATTTTAAATACTGAGTTGTCAGCTGCTATTATTCGTCACGGTAAGCTGGATTGTTCGCTTCTGTCACTGCCAAGTAAGCTCGCCTGTAAATAGCAAGTATATTCAGTTGTATCTCAGAACAACTAGTTTGTATCTAAGAGATCTGGCTCAGTGCGCTTGGTAGAGATTTCACAGCAACAATGAGGGAGATGGTCCAGAACTGATGAAGATAAGCTTATGCATAGAAAACAAGAAGCAATCTGATCCGTAGCCATATGCTATGAGCAGGCTCCTTCAAAGCCTTGTCATTTTGTTATTCGTATCTCACCGTAGCTCTTGAGCCTAGACAAGTGAATATCGCCAGCTCTGCATTTAGATGCCTCTGAAAAGTCGCTGTTCCTTTCGGGCTAGATAGCAGCCTCGGGCGACTCCTAGCGCCGGTTGGACCTTTACCTGACTTCTCCGTGATACCTTCGGGTATTCCGCTGCTATCTTCGCTGTGACTATTTATGAGCTGTCCTCGGATATGCTACACAAAACAGGACCTGCTTAGCATAACGAGCGATGTGGCCATTAGTCGATACCTACCATCGGGTCTTCTTCGGCGGGTCAGTGAGAACCTTCCGGCATATTGTGCTCGCCCTATCAACAGCTCGGCTATCAAACCTACGACCCGTAAGTTTAAAGTGCTGATTAGTACTCTTTACGGTAGCAGATCACCTGCCGTGGTCCGGCACATTGTGAAACGTCGACCGGCGGCCGTTACTATGGTCCAATTCGAATTCGAAGGGCCAGCGTCCGCCTGGCCGAATACACGCCGACGCGAATACAAGCCATTTCATCGCCGTCGCCCAGTTGTTGGACAGCCTCCTAAATTCCGCCTACTAAACGTCTGCTCTTGAAAAACCGTGGGGTTAGTTATCCGCGATCAGATGGTCAATGAGAAGCTAGATGCATTTCCGATTACCGAAACTTGGATGGTGCCTTGTTGCATTAGCTGTATAACTGAGACCTCCGCTCCCGGGTTCTCATTCTATCAGTACATGCGTTCTGACGAGGTTGGTGGCAGGGTAGAAATTGTTGGTCGCGAATGTTTCGGCTATAGGATGTGAAGCTTTCCGCTTAGGCCATTGTTTGAATCAGTTGCGATCGGGTATTTATCAAAGACAAGGCCTCTCACTGTTGTGATATACCTACCTCCTGCTGGCTGTCCATGACCCTCTCGGATCATTGTTCTGTCTCGTTTGCCGTTTCTGCCCAGTTGTACGTTCAGAGTAATGTCGAACTTTTCAAGCGACGTAACTTACAAAGCATTGAGATAGACAAATTTTTTGAATATGTTTGTGGTGCAGGTTCTCTCGATCTGCACCAGACTTGACCAGCAGTCTCGATACATTTACTGATGCAATGAACCTGACACTTGGAAATGATCTTGACAAACTTGCTCCCATTCATTCAATCCACGTACACAGTCGTAGAGATTCTTTCCTATTTATAAAAAGACTTCCAAAACTACGCACCGTGTTTAGTGCAGGCTTGAACGTTGTTTCAAGAAATCGGCGTCGGATGCAGATCTAGTCAATTTCAAAGACTTCCGTCGAGTTCACTCCCGGAAGCTTAATAAAGCCAGGGCTTGTTTTTTCACTCAAAGGCTGAATTCTTGCCAGTCGGACCCTAAACAGATGCATACGACAGTAAACCATTTACTAGCCAATGCTGTGAGATCTGACTCCCCAGATAATACCGGCAAAGCCGAAAAGTTTTCAGCCGTCTTTACTGAAACACTTGTGCACATTCATAGTTCCGTAAAGCTCCCTCCGATTAAGTAATTGTGGGATCACATCCTGCGATTTTCATTAAACGGTTTTCCAAGTTTTTTGCATGCAATGTGGCTACCTTAATAACGTCTAGCAAAAAGACAGCTCTCTACTGAAACTGATCTACTCCATGTTACCAATAACATTCCACATGACAATATTGACCGAAATGTTTCTGCTCTAGCTCTTCTAGATCTGTCAGCTGCGTGCGACACCATTGATCACGATGTTCTACTTGAATGATTGAGAACAGCCATCATTAAGGCAGACGAGGCACTTGCGTGGTTTAAATCGTACTTTTCTGATCGTGTTCAATCCGTGTCGCGTAGGTGTCAGGCCCCACACACGACACGTGTCACCTGTGGAGCCCGTCAAGGGTCCGTCCTCGGTGCCTTGCTGTTCTCTATTTATACTCAACCACTAGGAAAAGTGGTTAGGGCCCATGGAATAGGATATCACTTGTATGCTGACGATTCTCAGCTGTATTTGTCATTTAGACCGTATTCGTCGTTCAAACCGTAGGAATGTGCTGTAGCAACTAATAAAGTGAATGCTTGCCCTGGCGACATTCGACCGTGGAGGACGGAAAAAATTTTCAAACTAAATGACGATAAAACTGCACTGCTGCTCATCGGAAACCCTAAGTGTGAGGCATGATTGGATGGCTTGAAAACACACCTATTTAGGACAGTATTTAGTGGGTCCCTGTGATTCGTCCTTGATGTGCTTATGCGTGCTGACACTGTGCATGCTGCCTCTAACCACATTTGCATGCTGACCCTGTGCATGTCACCCCTAACCATATTATTCATTTCGTTTGTTTTTCAATCATGATTTTACTTACGATTCAATTGCATTTCACTTTAAAGCAAATGTAAAGCACCTAGAGAGAGATTAAGTTCTCTGAGGGCGCTTTATCAAATGAATAGTTATTATTATTATTATTATTATTACTCTCACCCACAAGGCCCGCCACGGCTTGACTTAGTCGTACCTAGCTGGACTGCTGCACCAGTTTCAGCCTATTCGCACCTCCAGGTCCTGTATGGACGATAAGATAGCCGTTCCATTATTCCGCTTAAAAACCGTTGGCAACAGAGCCTTTAGCTCTGCAGGTCCTACACTGTAAAACTCGCCTTCACAATTCTTAGGCAAGGACAACTACTAGCCTGTGGCCGACTATGACTCATTATTTTCAGAGGTCCGGAGCTGCTACTTCCATGCTACTCACTACCTCAACTGCTCTCCTGACTCTGCTATGCTTCCCACTTGCCCCTTGTCGTGTGAAATGAAGTCTGACGGCAACCGAATGCGTACCGAAACCCGCTTAGGCTGTGAGTGCACTAGACAGAACTCTCCTGACTAACACCCCCATAGTCTTAATGGCTTTGTGGAGTTGCAAACGGAGAGACCTTACATTACTAAGTGTGTAACGTGAATTTCTCTTATTCCTCAATCTCAGTACCGCGCAGCAGCATGCAAGAGTGACACAAGATCAAGGATTTCGTGCGCCTTCTGTTTTTCCCCAGTCTTCCTGGAACGCTTTCGTCATAGCGATGGTCGAACTGAAACTCTGAGAAAAAACCAAGCGGATCCTAGTACAAAGAGCTCCAGATATCTCGGTGTCATTTCAATCTTTAAGCAACCCTCTCAAGCAAACGGCCACGTACAGCTCGAATGGAGAAATGTTGAAGGTCACCCGTAAGTTTCCAAGCAAAATATCAAATTATCTCTGCTTTTATTCTAGTTAAGAGTTTCCCCTGAACAGCAGCAAACTTACAAACAGAGGTGTGTGTCCATGTAGACGTCGGTACGTGTTTAATACTGTTGAATTAGAGTCGACAGTTTTCATTTACTATTAAACGATCGGAAATTTCGCTATTTCTGACGGTTGACATGCATTCGTCATAGGTATTAAAGTGGGTTTGTACAATAGACTGGACTGTCGTCATACGGCCTCCATAAAAAGAGTATTTAGGGTCAATCGCAGCTCTTACAAATGCATTGATTAAATTATGCAAGCAGTTTCTTTTAGAGATTTCGTCGCATTGAGCATGTTTTCTTAGCAACTGCATTCCTCAACAAAGAATATGAATGACAAATGATCAGGAGATATAAAGCGGCGTTCACCCACTAAAAGTCCACCGTTGATGACACTATAGTTTCTCATATTTAGCGCAGGCATACTTACATTAATAATCATAAAATTAACAGTCACACGATTTTCATAGAACCATCAGACAATCCAATTTATTTGTAAGCCCTTTACATCTGCTGCTAAGGAAGCATAATCAAATGCTTAGTGGTAGCACGCTCAACGACAGCAGGCATAGCATGGTTAGAAGCGGCACTTTCATGCTCAGCATACAAGTCTTCTACCCTGTAAGCTAATGAGACTGTCGAGTCAGCCAACCGTGTCTGCAATTGCGTTTTGTGGACGATTGGCCGACAATCGGCATGGATCTGCACATCCAGGCTGACCTGCTGGCAGCACTGAGCAGAGTCGACAGCCATATAGTACTTACAAAGAAAATAAGCATGACTAAGACATTGCCAAACGGTCGCCTAAAGTAGGCTCAGCCAGCATATCTCTTTCACCATCTCCTTTATAGCTCATGTACTATTCCAAAGTGACATCTCAAGAGACGAACACTTCAGCTCTTGTCTCAAAGGTGCACTTTTAGGAATGCGATTCGCCTAAAGTCTTGATCGCTTTGACGAGGATGGCAGGCTCAAATGTAGGATTTCATGTTAGACACCTGCGGTTTGCATAGTCTTCAAACCAAAATTGGCTCCTTGGATAGCCATGGCTCTAGTTCGTGTGCTCACAGAGGCTACCACTCACTCCTAAGTGTTGTCGTGACATCTCCTGACAAAAGGACCTTAGCAGAACAAGCTACCAAAGCTCCTGTATCTGACAGCATTGCTGGGTTCTTATGTGTTGACAGTCGCATACTAACTTGTGCTGACAATGACCTTCCTACTACTAACCCTATTTGCAGTTTGTCACACCACATGTTAGCACCAGTTGTAGTGAGCCAACTGAAGCTGTTCACGTAACCGTAACCTGTAGGTTGTCTACCCTTGCCACGCCTATATGTGACTTGAATGAAAATATGTTATCTGTTAACGCTCTGGAGATGTTTAAATATTTTTATTTTGGGAGCACATTTATTTTTCACAACTTTCAGTTCGCTAATATATCTGAGTAGCTGCAGCACAAATCTCGTCTCGACTTCTGCAACTCACTGCTTACTGGCCTACCAGCATGTGCGATCAGACGATTGCAGCTGGTGCAAAACTCTGCAGCTAGGCTTGTCTGTCGTGAGCGTCGCAGTTGCCACATTACTCCACTTCTCGCCGACCTGCACTGGCTACCAGTCAAGCAACGGATTGACTTCAAGGTTTTGTCGCTCACTTTTAGGTCTCTTCATTCTATGGCTCCAGCCTACCTTTCAGATATACTACCCCATCAGGCAAAGCATCGTACCACTCGCTTTTCGGAATCCAACAGTCTAGAAATACCTCGTACAAACCTTAAATCCTTTGGAGACCGTGCATTTAGCTCGTATGCTCCCACAGCCTGGAACTCCCTCCCGACCTGCATCAGAACATCCCCTGACCTGACCACATTTAAAAGAAACTTAAAAACATACCTATTTAGGACAGCATTTTGTGGGTCCTTGTGATTCGTCCTCGATGTGCTTATGCGTGCTGACACTGTTCATGCTGCCACTAACCACATTTGCATGCTGACCCAGTGCATGTAACCCCTAACCATGTTATTCATTTTGTTTGTTTTTCAAGCATGATTTTACTTACTATTCTATTGCGTATCACTTTGCAGCAAATGTAAAGCGCCTAGAAAGAGATTAAGTTCTCTGAGGGCGCTTTATCAAGTGCAATATTATTATTATTATTATTATTATTAATTTATCAAACGTTAAATAACAACCTAGGACATATAAATTATTTCGTGGATGAAGATTCTGCAATTAAGGTAACTAGATTAGATCGTTGCAATGATGAATGACATTCAAGCGCCTTGAAGCTTTGGCTTTTTACAGTAGCCTCAATATCAATAATCAATTCAACCCAACTAATAAAAATTTGTTTTGAATCGAGTGTAATCTAGCAGCGACCAGCTTTTATTAAATACGAAATCACGATGACTAGATTTATCCTATACGACCTAAGCCTAACTTGCTTTAGTGCATGCGAGTCTGTTCTTCCATGTATTTCCAACTAACTCTGCCAATAAATCCATCGTATCTCTCGCTCATCTTATCATCTGCAAAGCAGAAACATTCGGGCTTGCATCTTGTCGTAAGAGCATTTTTATATTCAATTGCAACGACAACAACGAACGAATGGAATCATAAGAAACCACTCACCAACGCAATTCAACGAATTGCATATTCTAATCATTACTGCATAGAAAACCGCAGCAATGCTTTTACTTTGTGTACAGGATTATGATAAATGTTTGGCAAACTAAAGTGGTGTCCAGGTATGACCGCAATTCTAGCAAAGACTGCACGACACTAGTGCCTACTATTACGTTTCGTGTTAGGAATTCCAAGTTAAAATAGCCACAATGAACGTCAAGGAATACTCATGTAGACAGCATTGTCGTTCAGTCGTTAACGGTCCAGGCCGACTGAATCGATCGTGTACGAGAAAGCAAGTTAATGGCGTAAAGTCCAGCAACAGTATTCAAATAAGATTCTGACGATTTTCATTGCACTTAAGCCGCTAGGTTATTGCTGAACTCACCACCATGTATTGTGAATAATTATGGCCACCTTAAATACTTCAAATTACATTAACGCGCCCTTTGGAAAACTATATATGTAAAGAAGAGCATGCCGTTATTTAAGATCTAACTGACTAAAAGGAAAGCAATATACTCCAGTTGACAATCATCCACACACCTAGTCGGTTTCATAAAAAAGCTACATCTGTTAGCTGCCCTCGCCCTCATCCTCCAAAGGTGGTAACGTTAAAAGTGATGCAAAAAGCCTGCTCGGCGAGTTTTTAATTTTTATCCATACTAATAAGGAGACGCTTCGTCACCGTTACATAAATAGCTTTTTAAGACTGAAGTGCTTCCACGTGCTCTCAATACTGGCGGTCCATATAAAAATATAAAATAAAATTTATTTGTATAGCGCCGCATGAGAGCTAACTCTATTCAGGCGCTTCACATATGCCTTTAGGGCTCGCGCCCACGACCTCAGCCAGACCTCAATCGGGACGAGCACCTTCACCGCTGGACCAACCCAGCAAAAGCTCCACTATAATTGATATTAGTTAAAACATGAATAGTGTAGCTTTCATCGAGACTATAATTTCTGTACGAGCTTGCAAAAACTGCAGTAAAATAAATTATCATTCCATCTAGAAATCTTAAGAGCATTTGAAAAAGCCTCTCTAAAATAGTACCAAGGGGTCCAACGAATGTTTAATAATCCAGAAAGTCAGAGGACCATCTTTTCCAAAACTTCTGACATGAATAATTTTTAAAAAACGCTGATCCTGTTAAAGAAATATATTTATTTATAACTGTTTATACATATATATGTAAATATAAATATATATATATATATATATATATCTAGTCATACCGTGCAGCAGCAATTTTGTCCAGAGGTACAGTGCAGGTGCCTTACGACCAAAGTCAATGACTTTAGCCTCATAGTATATCCGAAGAACGCGAATTGAGGTATTTTTCGTTAGGGCACCAAGAAGCTAACTTTAGTTTACATTTTTATATCAAATTTTTAATCGTAATCGTGAGCACTGTATTTAAAAAGCCTGCGAAAAGTGCTCGGCTAAAAATCAATCATCGTGTCACTCAGCATTAAGGCATTAGAATGCAACTCAGGCTAACCTTCAAATAAAGCTGGTCCATCCCTTAGTGGTTCTTGCACACTCTCTGCTGAAGCTTCCTAAAATGGAAAGACAAAGTGCGTCTGTACAATTCATGTTTTTAATAAGAGGTCTTTACCAACTAGGCCAGCACGTCACAACAATGTTTAATAGTCTTTTAGATATTCAGAAATTAATTAGAATTTACCTGATTATGTGCTGCCAGCGCCAGGAAGGTGAAGAGAACGAACAGCAAAGCCAGCTTCATTTCCTGTGGTTTTCTATAGAAGCGAATATTTGAAAAACTAGCTGAAAGTTATTTCTGTTTACGAATACGACGTCACATTTATTTACAATCATTTTATGTGTAAACTTTAAAACAGTCAGATCGCTTTAATTCAGGAACTTTTTTTAGACCAGTTAAAAACTAAAATGATCACTTAGTAAATACACGTGGCACAAATAGTTTACATCTGTCCAGCTAAATGATTATGTCTGTGCTTAAATTCAAATCCCAGGCAATTTTAGTTTGATTTAGGCATTTTTCCTTTACATTCCTTATAGCTCCCGACGGAATTATTCTTATTTATTCAAACGGAAAATTTTGATCAAATTATTGGCATGTGATAATAATAACAATTAACTTGTGAATTGTGGGATACAAATCCTGGTTTAGAAACTTAGCCTTGTGAAGGGTAGCATAGGAGGAATATTGTCCGGTATGACGAACCAAAAAACCAAAGCGGCATCATAACGGGATTATATTGCACAGGCATTCATATTAGTACCAAGAAATTGTTAGTTTCCTTCGAAAAAATTTCATTTTACAGTGGCAATTATAACTATTTTACTACTGCATTGTTAGCTTAGTCCTAATGTTACCATTTCTAACAGGGCCTGAATCCATCAGCAAAAAAAGCACAGACGTTCCGGAAGTAGTTATTCCTACCTCAAGAACAACCGTTATGTCAAACAGAGTTAAGACGCAAAAGCGATGTATATATATATATATATATATAAGCGTACATATGTGTGTGTGTGCGTGTGTGCGTGTGTGCGTGTGTGCGTGTGTGCGTGTGTGCGTGTGTGCGTGTGTGCGTGTGTGCGTGTGTGTGTGTGTGTGTGTGTGTGTGTGTGTGTGTGCGTGTGTGCGTGTGTGTGTGTGTGTGTGTGTGTGTGCGTGTGTGCGTGTGTGTGTGTGCGTGTGTGCGTGTGTGTGTGCGTGTGTGCGTGTGTGCGTGTGTGCGTGTGTGTGTGTGTGTGTGTGTGTGTGTGTGTGTGTGTGTGTGTGTGTGTGTGTGTGTGTGTGTGTATGTATGTAGCACCACGCTCCTGCATCATTTTGGATCAACTGATTTCACAATACCTAGAATATTTTGATTTTTCATGTTTGCATAATGGTCATTATTGAGATATCCTATAATAATAATAATATTGCACATGATAAAGCGCCCTCAGAGAACTTAATCTCTTTCTAGGCGCTTTACATTTGCTGCAAAGTGATATGCAATTGAATAGTAAGTAAAATCATGCTTGAAAAACAAGCAAAATGAATATTATGATTAGGGGTGACATGCACAGGGTAAGCATGTAAATGTGGTTAGTGGCAGCATGCACAGTGTCAGCACGCATAAACACATCAAGAATGAATCACAGGGACCCACTAAACGCTGTCCTAAATAGGTGTGTTTTAAATTTTTTTTAAATGTGGTCAGGTCATGGAATGTTCTGACGCAGGTCGGGAGGGAGTTCCAGGCTTTGAGAGCATACGAGCTAAATGCACGGTCTCCAAAGGATTTAAGGTTTGTACGAGGTATTTCCAGACTGTTGGATTCCGAAAAGCAGCGGGTGGTACGATGCTTGGCCTGATGGGGTAGTATATCTGAAAGATAGGCTGGAGCCATAGAATGAAGAGACCTAAAAGTGAGCGACAAAACCTTGAAGTCAATCCGTTGCTTGACTGGTAGCCAGTGCAGGTCGGCGAGAAGTGGAGTAATGTGGCAACTGCGATGCTCACGACAGACAAGCCCAGCTGCAGAGTTTTGCACCAGCTGCAATCGTCTGATCGCACATGCTGGTAGGCCAGTAAGCAGTGAGTTGCAGAAGTCGAGACGGTATGTCACGAATGCATGGACCAACTTGGACGTGGTATCCTTATCTAAACGAGCCCTAATTTTAGCAATATTATGAAGCTGAAAATAGGCAGATTTGACTGTGGAGCTGATGTGGTCGTCTAACGAGAGGTCGCTTTGGAATATGACACCTAGATTTCGAGCTAATGGTATTTACATGACTGCACGCATAATGTCTCAAAAAAGTCACCATTCCTTTGTCCAAAAGTGTCCATATCATCCACAGAACAATGTACTCATGGTATTCTTACGCGATAGCCGACTGTTCTAGGCATTGACCGAGTCGGGCTGTTCAAGTAGGGGCTACCCATTACGACAATTAAACGCAGAGAAAATTTCAAAAGTTATCATTTAAAATGTTAACCATAAATTCTCAAAGTAGTAGGAATAACCAGATCGCTTTTAGGTACTTTACATATCCTGTATAAAAAGCATATCAGCATTATTTATTCGAAACTAGGGCAGAGACTGGTGTTAGATTTATAGTACTTACTCTATTATAGTCCTATTCGTAGCTTCCCTCTAGCATGAATTCAATTCAAATGGCAGTGACGTGGTCAGCAGGGTAAATCAAATCCCCGGCATTAGGCGTGCGTTTTTGCTGGTACGGCAGTTTGTCTCAACTAACAGAATATTATTTCATCTGCAAAATTTACTAATTCTTTTGTGAGAGCGTCACCTTAGTTACATCTGCAGCTTTTTAACGCCAGGTAAAATATTCTCTATGTAATGCTTACCGCTACACTTCTGTGGACTCCTTAATAGCCCTAGTGGTTGCTGGCTCAGGTAACTTCACTATTGGTGGAAGGCAAGATACTATAATAAGAATAACAATATATTTCCGTGGCGCCGTCAAAGAGCTGAATCTCCATGCAGACACTTTACAATGTTGCAGAGCATGCACAACCAAATAATTGGCAGTAGCATCCGCAAGTAGCAAGCTCGGTTTAACCAGGGAAATGCACAAGGAGGATGAATCACAAATACCCACTAAAGGACGCAATGAGCAAGTACAGCTTAACTTCTTTTTTAATGGCGTCATGTCAAGGAAGTTGTGACTGGTATCGGTACTCATTTCCGGACTATGGGAGCATACGAAATAAAGGCATGGTCTCTGAAAGTTTTAGGGTTCGTACGGCGTATAGGTCAACGATGCGACTTTGAGAAGAGTTCTGAAGAATAACTAATGATAATAATAATAATAAAAATAATAAGTATCCGCAGCATAAGAGTATCTGAAAAATATGTAGAATTGATTTTATAGATTAGAATGGACCCATTGACTCATTCAGGCTTCAGCCTACTCAGGCGTTAGTATAAATAAAAAATCAATCAATGCTTCAGTCCAGTAGATTTCGATCGTACAGAGCAAAGTTCTTACGCTGACCCACAAGGCTAAGGCCGCGGCTTGGTTCCTCCATACCAAGCTGAACTGCTGCACCAGTTTCAGCCTCCTCGTGCCCTCAGGTCATGTATGGACGATAAATTAGCCGTTCCGTCCCTCCGTTTAAATACCATTGGCAACAGGAGCTTTAGCTCTCCAGGTCCTAGACTGTGGAACTCGCTTCCACAATTCTTACACAACGACAACTACTCTCCTGCTGCCGACTATGGTACATCATTTCCAGCGGTCTTGAGCTGCTACTTCCATGCTCCTCACTACCTCAACTGTTCTCCTGACTCTGCTATGCTTCCCACTTTCTCTTTGTTGCGTGAGATGAAGTCTGTTGGCTACCGAATGCGTACCGTAAGACGCCTAGGCTGTGAGTGCGCTATCAAAATCTTTCCTGCGAAACATCCGCATAGTCTTTGTGGCTTTGTGGAGTTATAGACGGACATGCATTACATTTGCACCTCTTCATTACGTCATCAGCTCTCGGAAACCGTACTCCCATACTGATCTGAGCATGTTTATTCAGTTATTCAGAAATAACCAAACTTATTTTGAACCCTATTGTGAAAAAATAAGAGGTTGCATAAATGAGAAAATGGTTTTCATTATTCGTCTACTACCAATTTTTAGTTTTGTTTATTTCTGATTAATACACGTGCTCACACCAAAATTATCACAGAAATAGAAATGAAACAACATCCTCAGAAGCTGTAAAGCCTTTTTAGGATCTAGGAGTTGCAGTGAACAATCGCATAAGTAAATGGCTTAAATTGTACTCACTTAAATTGATTGCCGTGAAGATTTTGTTACTTGGACAAAATAACCAAACATTGCTTGCATGAAACCCCTTATCATTTTAAAAAGGAATAACGAAACGCTTCAAAAGAGTGTTGACAGTGTAGCCCTTTATCCTGCAATGTAGTACCCGAAGGCCAATCCGGTTTGCAATAGAGTTCGCAATTGCAATCTCATTTAGTTATGCCAGCTGAATGAACTTAAGGTAAGTGTACTGAAACCGCTAGTTCACCACAGCCAATGAGCCCGTAGTGCCTTTGCAAGCCTCCTTGAGAATTCATCACCGCAATTGCGCTCAATACGGAAATGCCGAGAGCGTGACGTTTCCTCTTCTTCCGTGAGCCAGAGGCTATTCACCGTACCCTAACTATACGTAAGGAGCTCATTATGCAAATACGCCTGCTGAGCATTCACGTGCCCCTTGGTCTACTAATAGCACAAGCGGCACGCTAGGTGCTTATATGCAGAGCCTGGTACGTGAGAGATACCTCCTGCTTTTTTTAGGAGTACTTTATGCGTGACCGGATGCTCATTATGTGCCGCGTAGCAAAATATGCAGGCCAAAAATCACCAGGCTTGCCACAATCGAGGGACCAACCGCGCGATTACCAGCAGATTGCAAACTAGCCAGCACCCTGGGTAATGTACTTGGTGATCGATCAGCGTCAAGAGTTCAACTAGCAGAACTTGAACGTCTGTTGTACCGTCACGGTGTTTACAAAGTAGGGCAGAACGTTTGCTTGAAAATCTAGGATTACTGTTTTATGTTTTCACTTGTGGCGTTTTGCGTTGCTTTTACACAACCGCTGACTGCCATTGCGACATTCTGCTATTGAAAAGTTACATAAAGCAGACAGTCCGCGTTTTCCCGCGTATCAGATGCGAATGCACCGAGCTCGATCTTATTCGGAAATGATGTGAATGGATTCGAGATTAATAATCAATTATTTATCTCAGAACAATGGTTTGCTTTTAATTTTAAGTATTTTTTATTTGTGCAATTTGTGGCTGCCATTTCAGACATTCTGCAATCGAAAAGATACATAAAGCAGAAACTTCATGTTGTGCAGTTTATCAGGGCTGATGGTACAGAGCGCGACTTTAGTCGATGGTTTGCATGTCGTTTTAACGAAACACCTGGTGTTTTAGGACTCGGGTACGTCGCGTCGTCGTAGCTTTCTGTTGCAGACACCCACTGTACTGATGTAATCACACACAATATGACTGCACGTGACCTGAAGTACCGCCAGTGATCCGGCGAACAAGCCCAGCCAGCCGGTTTAATTCATGAAACACTTACACAACTAGTAGACACACATTTCTGCTAGCGTAGGTCGACAGACAGGCTAAGCGGTAACCTGTCATAGAGGGAGGGCGCGGTTACGCTAGCAATTACAGTTCCGCAAACCCCCCCCCCGTCGTAAGGAGGAGGGCGCGGTGACGCTAGCTATTCATTTCCGGCATCATCCAACCGCGTTAGTTTCGTTTTGATCATGCAAGGCTGGCTACCAGTTTGTAATAGAAGTCCTTCTATATAGCTACGAGCGCTTGCGTCCTTCGTCAAGAACAGCTTTGCCAACTTACTGTCTGCTGGAGCCTAATGTGAGCCTAAAGTTGTTTAACAGCGTTGAAACAACTTGAAATACGTCGGTAATGCAGTTTATAGACAAGTTTAGTTTAACAACTCAAAGATTAGCGAAACTCGGTGCTTGAAAGTAAAACTCTCGAAAATACTCAATGCATGTTTGTGCTGGATATTTGGTATGAGAATTTATGGCAGTTTCTTACTTGCAAGAAGTGGAGAAAAGATGGTCTCCGTTTCGTGTTTAATACAGGGAATCACATAACGGAAGTTCTTGATGGCTGACCGGGGGTGCAAGCCTAGTGCCGAAAGATGATCTATGCAACTTAAAGAGAATAAAAACAATTTGCGCATACTGCCACATGAAACTCGAGGTGATCATGGCATTCTTTCTACTTATTCCGATTCTGAAGAGGCATCTTTCATCCCTACTTTAGTCGCTCGACAATTCTAGCGTGTAGGCTTCTCAGATTCCGCACAAAGAGTTGATATATTTATTTTTACCATAACCGAGTAAGCTCGCCGGTAAATGCTGAAGTTAATTTGACATTAAGTTTAAGGATTCATAAATGTTACGTAGACGTAGACTAAAGTAGACGTGTCTTTCTTAGTTCTGTCTTGGAACGAATAACGTGTTCAGATGGATCCGGGTCAGTACAATTAGTGGATATTTCATTGTAAATATTAGGGAGATGGGGCAGAACTGATAAAGAAGCTTAGGCTCAGTGATCAATAAGCAATCAGTTCAGTTGCGCTATACAATAAGCAGGCTCCTTCATAGCATTGTCATTTTGTGATTCCTATCTCTCGGTTGCTCTTTCGCTGATACAAGTGAATACCGCCAGCGCTGCATTTAGATGCTTCAGGAATTTTGCAGTAACTTTCACGTGAATTCTTATTCCTCAGTCTGTTTGGCACGCAGCGACAAGCACGAGTGACAAGCGTCTTCAGTTTCCGGAATGTGTTTAGCTTTTGCTTATTTCCCAGTCTTTCTGACACCTTCTTGCCGGAGCGACGGTCGACCGGAAGCGCTCGGGCAAAAATAACGGCGATCCCCGTAAAGAGTCGTCAAGCTATCTCGTTGTCACTTCCATCCTTTGGCAACCCTAGCAAGCAAATATTCATGTACAGCTCTAATAAATAAATGGCCAAATGCAAGAATAGTCTTGTAAAATCTTAAATTATCACTACTTCTTTTCTCGTAAGGACTCTCACTTGCCCGGCAGCAAATGTACGAAGAGGTGTGAGTCCGTGTAGATTAGATGTTGGTACGTCTTTGTTAGTGTAGAATTAGCAACAACGTAGTTTTTGATTGCAATCAAAAGCTCAGAAATTGCAATTCTTCTGTGAGTCGACGTGCATACGTCATTTATATAAAAGTAGGTTTGTGCATTTCATTGAACTATCGTCACACAATCTCAATGCCTAGGGTATTTTAAAGTCCAGCGTAGCTCTTACAAACGCCGCAAGGACGGAAAAACTGATTTGATCTTTTTCTTTCTACAAATTGGGTAATTGATTTACATGAAATATGGTTTGTTTCGGCGTGCTGTCACACTTCAATCCCACTCCTGGTCGGAGTCTACCGCCACATTGTCATCCTCATCGTCGCTGTCGGTGCTCGTGTACTCGCCTTTATCGCCGTCGGGAACCAGGTCTTCGTGGAATGCGGCGAGAATCGGCTTGATAAAAATGAGCTTCTGGAAGATCATGGGCACCAGCTTATGTCTAATTTTGAAATGGATCAAACCCGCCGTCAGGAAGCATTGCTCAGACGAGCGACGTTGTCGTGCTGAATAGTTTGATGGTGATTTTCTGGTGCGCGAAAGAGTCGCTGCTGCCATTGGTCAGCTACCACTCTAACGAGGTTTTTACGTTGGAATGACGGCTGACCGATTAGAATAAAACCGGATTTGGGCAAGATCCAGATGGTCGGGTTTTACGTAAAACCAATAGAAATTCAAATGATCAAAACCGTGCCGTGCCATCTATGAA
>WPIO01000555.1:2500-10000 GCA_009760855.2 Cristatella mucedo
TGGCGGAAATCCGCCGTGGTCGCCGGCGCGCGACCGAATTGACGGCGCGCGCGGCTTAGCGAGCCGGACTCGGTACTACTGGGTCGAACAGATTCAGCGATTAGCCGAGCCTCACCCGGCGCAATAATACGGGTCTCGGCCGCAACTTTGCTCGTTCGAAAGCTCGCTCTCGCCTCAGCTCGATCGTCGACCTTCCGCTCCACCTGCTCGACCTTCGCTCCACCTGTGCGTACCGGGCGCCCGTATCGCCTCCCCAGCTCGAGCGTCCGTCGCATCGCGGCGCGGCGGGCATCGGGGCAGCTCGCGAAGCCGCCGCCGAAAGTTGGCCTCGAGAGCCCTCGGGGCGCGTTGCCGCGGCGGCTGTCTCCTGCGCCTGCTGTCGAGGGTAGCGCGACGGAGCGGCGGCGCCCGCGGCGGTATGCGAGGAGCACCACGCGTACGCTCGGGCCGCATCCGCCCGCGTCTCCGGACGACGTTTCCGAACGACGGGCGGTTCTCTCGCGCTCCGCCCCTGGTATCGTCGGGCGGGCGAAGGGGAAAAGTCGCCCACCCGCCGACTCTTTTTTAAATAGCTAATGAAGAATAGCCGCTCGCGTCGCGAAAGCGTCTTGCCGCCGAGCGTCCAGCCGCCGGTCAGGGCCGTTGTCAGGGCAGCGCTCGAGAAGCGACTCGGCGGCCACCATGTCCCCGCTTCTCTTCGCGACTCGCCAACGTCCGCACCAAACGGCGCCTAACCGCCAACGTCCGCACCAAACGGCGCCAAACCGCAAACGTCCGCACCAAACGGTCGCCGACTCGAGCCGCCAATCCGACCGCGGCTCTCCTTTGCTTGCGGTTGGCGGTGACGCAACGGCCGTCAGTACGGTCGACTGTAAGCTTCCGCCAGATCCGAATCGGCCGGGCGGCGAGGCCCAGCCGGCCCGATGGCGGCGCGCTGACTGGTAACCTTCCGCAAGAGAGGGCTGCTAGTACCGGTGAGCCGTGGTGGCACACTAGGTAAGGCGGTTGCTTTCACGACCTCGTTCCCGAGGTCGTGGGTTCCTGTCCTGCGGGCGATTCTTTATCGCCACTGCAAGCGGCGGTGATAGCAGTAAAGGCTCTTCTGTCGCTAGACAAAAAGAGGCTGCTCAATCAGCGAAGTATTTTTTTTACCCGCCCGAGACCTTTTCGGCGGTCCGCTCATAGGAAACCGCTCGCCGCCCTGGCCCCTGTACAACTAATAAACTTTGCGCCCGCTCCGACGACAGGCGATCGCTGCACACCTAGCGTTCCGTCGTCCGGCAGCCGATTTGCGCCGCCGCCGCAGCGCCCCTACCCCGCGAGCGAGCGAGCTAGAGAGCGACAGCAGACAGACAGTCGCCTGCTGTGCGCCGGACAGAGACGCTGCCGCGGGTCTCCGCTCATGGACGAGGAGCACGCTCTTCACGACCTTGACCTCGTCGTCGGCTCGAGTCCTGGCGCGGGCAATCTTTTATCGTCCTCCGCAAGCTGTGGCGCTAGCCACGAAGGCTCTTCTGCCGCTACGTATTTGAACGAGGCTGTCAAATCAGCCTTGACCCTGAACGGCTGAGATTTTGCCGCGCAGGTTCGGCAACGGGGGGCCCCCGCAGCGGCGGCGGCGGCGACACCTGGCGGAGATTCGCGTCCAGCGGGCGCTAACGCGAGCGTGCGCAGCAACCGGCGGCGAGCCCGGAAGCGGCGGGACGCTAAATCAGCAAGATTACGACTGATAGGTATCATTCGCGGTTCCTGCACTGCAGCGGCTAGGAACTAATTACCTATGGCCAGGGATGCGTAAAAGCCGAAGCATCGCAATAGGTCGCGGATTCGGCTCCGGCTGGATTCGGCTGCCTCGGCGGCGTTTGAGCTGATTTTCGCTCGATGTGCCCTCGCAGAGCTGCTGCTACACGCCAGGGCCGCCGCTGAGCGCCCGTAACCCTCTGTCGCCGTCAAATACAATTCGCTATGGACTAGGGATAAGGTCCTGTCACTCCAAGGTGCGGCGCCCTCCGCCGCTGCCGCGTCACGCCACGGTCGCCATACCTGCACGCCGAGGTGCGTGCACCGACCGGTCGCTAGCCGAAATTCCGAGGCTCATCAGTGCTTCGCCGGAAGTCGTGGCGCTGAGAGTCGGCTGAGACCGGCACCGCTTCGAGCGCTGCGTTTTGCGGCTTAGTTCTGTCCGGACGCTGAAGGCCGCGGCGCCCCGTTAGCGACGCGAGCGCGTCTGCAGCGCCAGCGCGAAAAAGGTCAATGCCGCGCGAGCGCCATCGGCGGCGAGACGAAACGGCAGACGCGCGCGAAGGAGAGAGATATACAGTAAATACGGATTTTTCGAGATAGCGACATAGTTGAATATAGTAACAATATTAGTTTCCACAATAGAGCGAGGAGCGCTCCAGAATCGCCGCCCATGATCGCTCTGGACTTACGTGTTTCCGCGCGTCCGCCGTTCAAGCTCCCCGCCGTGCGGAGCTCGAGACCGCCACTCGGCGGCGGCCGCGAATGTGCCTTCAAAGCCGAGCGAACGGCCAGTTTAGCCCGCGTTTAGCCCGCAAGCGGCGTTCGCAGCCGCGAGTTCCCATTCGAGCCGACATAGGGCTCGCGTCGTTACACTCGCGAGCCGAAACGCGCCCGAACAGCGAGCCGCCGCCGCCGAAGGCGAGCCCTCTGTCACAGCGAGCGGAACGACGCTAGCTAGCTAGCGATAGCTCGAAGGTGGCCATGTTGCGGGCCCGAGAGAACGCGGTGGCGGCGGCCGAGCCCTGTTGCGACGCTCGGCGCACGCTCGAGTTCGCTAGCGCGTCGCTAGCGCGTCGCACTGACGCGACGCCGCAGCGGCTTCGCGGTCGAAAGCGCGCCGCCTGCTCGCAGGCGGCGCGCGCAGCGTCGCTATACAGAGCTGATTTGGCAGCCTCGTTTTTCCGCAGGAGAGCCTTAGCGGCTATCGCCACCGCTTGCAGCGGGCAATAAACGATCGCTCGCTGTACGATTCGATTCGGAAGCCACGACCTCGGTCGCGAAGAGAGAGAGAGAGAGAGAGAGAGAGAGAGAGAGAGAGAGAGAGAGAGAGAGAGAGAGAGAGAGAGAGAGAGAGAGAGAGAGAGATAGAGTACCTGACCTCCTCGGCTATCGTGGCCCTAATCGTCTATCGTGACTCTGCCGTGCGGATACTGAACGCCGAAAACAAATATGTCGGTTCGAGAGACGAGCGACCCGCCACGTCTGGGCAAACGGTACGAAGGCCCTAATCGATTGAGCTGCAGAGACTGCTCATGGCAAGGCGCTGGCTGCGCTCAAGTTCACGGCCACACTGCCGCGCCGCGGCTTTAAATTGTATACGCTTTCGCGCTCGAGTCGAACAGCCGCTGGTTAGTAAGTGCTAGTTTTGGCGCTATGCACGACCGCTACGAGTGCTATGGTAGGCGACCAGTTAACGTGTCCGCTGGACGTCTGGCGCGGTTCCTGGCGGAAGTGGGATAACCCCGACGAGCGGGCCGCCGCCGAGCCATTGGCGACGTAAGCGCGGCCAGTGTATAAAGTGATAATAATACATTTGCATAGCATCCGCAGAGAACTTATCTCTTCTAGGCACTTTGCGTATGGTAAGACAGAATGGAGACGCAGAGACAGAGAGAGAAAATGGAGAGAAAAGTATGCCGAGAGAGTCGACAGGGGCTGAAATGGGGGGGGGATGAGTGTGAGGTGGTGGCACAGAGAGAGAAAACTCCAGAGCTGAAATGCAATGTGCGATTAGGTTAAGCAGGTTGTTATAATCCATTTTTGTATAATTCAGTTGCATAGTGCCCTAGGAGAACTAGAACTTAATCTCCGTTCAGGCGCTTCACATATGCGGCGGGGTTTGAGCCCACGACCTCGGCCGGACCTCGGTTCCAGGGGCGAGCGCCCTAGCCAAACCAGCTCGCTCACAACCATCCTGCTGCTGATCTCGACTGGCCTTAATGTCCTGAGATAGATAGCTAAAAATGCTAAAGGAAGTGCTCTCCAGGGAGCCTGAGAGACTGCTGCCACGGAGCTCTCGGACGCTGCCGACTGGGAGCAGGAGGCAATAAATAGCTTGCCGCCTCCGCAGCAGCAGTAGCGGAGCCGGGCTGCATGCGAAGCACGCGGGAGCCCGATCAAAATAGACCGCTGTGCGATGTGCCAAATGCCGGAGTTGGTGCCAAGTAAAGTCCGCAGCTCGCGCGTGCAGTTAGTTATTCTTGATGTGACGGAGCAGAAAAGATGGAGAGAATCTCACTTCGCTTTGGAATCCTTCACTTGGAAGTCTGCGAAAAAGCCTCTTTTTTAACCATATAAAGCCTGGTGCGTTGACTGCTAGTTTGACTACTAAAACGTGTCGGCAGAAGAGAGAGCCGGATGTTCCGAGCTGAGGATGTGCAGCGGGGGGGGGGGGGGGGGGCTTCTTCTTACGCTCTAAAGAGGAGTTCGCGACGCCATTCTGAGAATCTGAAGCTGACCCGCGAGGTTGCCCCGCTCCGCGTACCAAAAGAGACATGCTTAGACATGTTTAGGCACTTTAGCATCTCTAAGGAAAAATGAATATGAGAAAAAGAAACATGGGCCGTCAGAAGGAAATGAGATCACGTGAGCCTGCTACATACGATCCCGCTCGCTCGCCCCGACTGCACTCGAGGCGTGCATGCACTGAACGTGCATGCACGCCTCGAGGGCGCTAGAAGCCTCTCTGGCACCATGCAGAAAATATGCAGTTCTTAGCCCTCTGGAGATGGACCGTGGAGCCCGCCCGCCAATGGCTACGCAGGTCGATGTGGAGGTGCGTTTCGTCGGCGTCGAAATGCAAAGCTGAGACTACGCTGCTCGAAATGCAAAGCTGAGATGACGCTGCTTGGCGACGCCGTGCACCTGCAAGATGCGATAGATTCCCCTTTTTAGCCTCGATTAGAAAAGCGTTCGATTGTCTACTGGGGGAGATGATGACCTGAGAATGGAGCCCTTTACGCCAGAAGGGGAACCGCATGAAAAGTCGCACTAAAGCGCGCAGCAATCGTTCGCTGCTTTTTACCAAGGTCGCGAAAGTTCTCGTTGCCGTGTTTGCTTAGCGCGAAATGAGAACACCCACAGGGCAACTGAGAGCTTCGTCTCGATCGTCAGGAGCGCTACTTCCGCCGGCCGCCGAAGGGTTCGAGCCCGAGACCTTGGTCGTTAAAAAGGCGAGCACCTTACCGCCGGCAGCTTCGGTGGGGGGGGGTGAGGAGGAGGTGTGTCGTCATGAGGTCAGCGGGGAAATGTTTTCGTGCTTTTGCGACCCTGAGAACTTATGGCACGGTCTCCACAGGATCTGAGATTTTTGTAGGAGGGACGGTAGCAGGTGTTCGAGTGGGGGGGGGGGGGGCGCTGCTGCTGCACGCCACCGATCCCGAAACGAACTCGGCGCTTGCATGCTTTGTCAAGTGGATCGGCGTCGTCGGCGCGATCAATCAAGCAGAAAGAAGCTGGCTACTTTCACGAATTCCAAAATAGACGGCCTTGACAGCCGTCGTTCGAGAATGTGGCGTATACTCGGAGAATCTTGCGGGTGCGCACGCGCAGAACTTTCGCTTATTCCCAGCGCTAGTCAGAGAGTCTACTCTTCGCGGGCGCGTGTAGCCGGCTGCTAAGAACGCGAGTTCAACTGTACCTTTCAAGGCTGCCGCTCGGAGACCAGTTCAGGGGGCGGGGCAGCGAAATGGGCCTCCCGAGGGGCGGCGTCCGACGGCGTCTCACTGCCTGCAGGGTCAGCCTAGCGGGCAGGGGTCAGAATGGCGCACTGGGTCAGACTAACGCAGGCAGTCTGTCTGGCAGCGCCGGTCACCTCCGGCGGACATGCAGACGCTGACAGCGCACCGGATGCGGACGTCTGGGAGAGGGACGAGTCTCAAGTGACGGCATCTAAAGAGGAGCCGCTAGGGCGGCTAGACGAGGCACTGGTCACTTGCGAGGAGGCGGCTCGCGCCGAGTGGGCGTACTCGTCCAGAGGCGAGCAAAGCAGGCAGCTCTACTCGCCGGCGGCGATCGAAATTACGAGCCGAAACACCGGAGACAAAAGAAGAAACCCGAAGAGGAGTGACCCAGATTTTCGAAAAGAATAACAACTCGCCAAAGCAAGATCGCCGAGGTAGATAGAGGCTTTCCAATCGCACTAATACAATACCTGCAGGTGCTGCGATTGTTAGCGAAGCACGCTACTGACGCCACTTCCCACTACTGTGCCAGTAACGTTCTCTCTCCCTCTCTCTGTCTGTCTGTCTCGCTCTCCTGTCTCTCTCTACCTCTGTCAGGACTATAAGCGGGTGTCTTAGAGAGACCGCACTTACCAACGCGACAAATAAAGCCAAAGTAGGTGAGGGCATCTAGATAAAATTCCTTCCACGATCGTGTCGACGGCAGGTAACTTAGGGGATGTTGGGAATGATGAAGGTGGCGACTATCGACTGGAGATAACCCGGCTAACTTTTGACATCTGACCTTTGTGCTGCGGGCTGTCCGACGACCGCCTGCTTGGCTCCCCGGTGCCGTCGGCGAGGGGCTCATTACAAGGTGCACGACGAATCTATAAGGAAGCTCGAATTCGATTTCAAACGCATTTCGTCGGGTAGTTTTATAAGACCAGTACAATTATTAGACTTTTGCTAGCGACGACATCCAGAGATCTAGCTTAGCCTCAGAATAACAAAGATACACTTGATTCGTATAGCGCCCTAAGAGAGCTTAATCTCTATTCAGGCTCTTCGCTCGCGCCTCGGGGCTCGAGCCCACGACTTCAGCCAGACCTCGGTCCCCGGGGTGAGCACCTTCACCGCCACAGCCTTCACACTTGTCTTGAGTACGTCGTCACCGTTCAACGAACTCGGGGAACTTAGAGGAGACGGCATGCGATGTGTGAAGCTTCGCTCAGCACAGCCTAGCTAGGCTGACGGCATCCTAACGAGCCGCTGCTCGCTGGGCAAAGACGATTCGGGGATGGCAAGGGGCGGGCTGCCTCACTGGACGGCTCCCTATTGGCTGGCCTATGGCCGGCTGGACATTTTTCGGCTTCCTGCCGGCTTTCGTGCCACCGTTCAGGTCCGACACGAGCAGCAGCCATGCGAGTGCAGCTTGGCTCAGCCGAGCGCCGCCCCACAAGCATACAAAGCTTCTGCTTCTTCCCTCACACACACGAAGCCGAAGCACTCACCCCTTACCCACGTGGCCTCACTCCTCAGCCCACCGGGCTGCTACAAAGAGCCACAATGTAATTAATGAGTGACAATCACTTCCAGGCAGCCCAGGCAGCCCAGGCAGCCCTTTACTTTAGCTCTCTCGCCGAGGCACGTGACGACCGAGGTGCATTCTGTGCCCCCTGGCACGAAGGAGGGCCGGCGCTCTGCCAGTACTCGCTTCGTTCGCAGTGCTCGAAGCAGCGCAGAGCAGAACGAGACAGATAAGCTTGGGCACGTCCGCGGGGCGAGCGCTGGCAGGGGGTTCGAGCCGTCCGTC
>WPIO01000555.1:17500-26621 GCA_009760855.2 Cristatella mucedo
TAATTCACTTGATAAAGCGCCCTCAGAGAACTCAATCTCTCTCTCTAGGCGCTTTACATTTGCTGTAAAGTGAAATGCAATTGAATGGTAAGTAAAATCATGCTTGAAAAACAAACGAGATAAATAATATGGTTAGGGGTGACATGCACAGGGTCAGCATGCAAAATACTAGCATTGACCTTTGGTGTGCTTACCAGTGCTGACATTGCGCATGTTATCACTCACGTTGACATGATTTCTTCACAGCATATGTAAAGTGCCTAGAAAGAGATTTCGTTCTCGGAGGGTGCTATACAAATACATTATTGTTATTATTATTATTATTATTATCTGGATGTCAACTCCAGTACTCGATAACTTAATTTGAAGGCTCTATAAAAAAACTCAGCCACAGAAGTCACCATGGCCCTAAACAAATCATTGCCAGCTAACTTGTAAGCACTACCAGCAACAATACTTGCGACAGAAGTGGCGATGGTGGCAGCTGTGTCGGTTTTAAGCAACAGCCACATGAACTAATAATAAAGACGAGCCTGAACCAACGTTCGGGCTCGCTGCCTTGAACTTGACCAACCTTCGTGGCTTTCGTTCTGCCTTCCTTCGACGAATGTTCCGGAATGTTTCGGGACTTCAATGGATGCTTTCTTGCTCTGCCCGGGACTATTTTTTGCAGCAAACAGCGCCATCATCGTCTTGCATCATAATGCTGCTGCACCAGTTTTCTACTAACAATGACTAGTCGTAGGGCGAAGGGGGTCGATGACCCGGACCTCTAAATCTGACCAACACGAAGGGGGCACGTCTTGTTGCTCCCTAGTAGAGATGCTGAACCCAAGCCTAAGGGGGGGTCTGAGCACTCGAGAGCAACTCGTCCAGCAGTCCAGCATCCGTGCATGCTGTGAAAACATTTCTGCACGCGACTGAAGCCATGCTATCAGCTAGACGGCAATCGCCTTCTAAAGGCCTCAAGCACTCAGGAAAACTCCACTCCACACATACAAGACCGTGACAAATACAAAGCTTCGTTTTTTATTTGCCCCGTCAGGTTTCTCACGAACACGTGTCACGATGCCGACCACTAGCTTGGGCAGCAGCAGACCCTACGGCGCAGGCAAGCGGACCCAGAATTGAAAATCATACAGTCAGCCATCATGGCGACACATTCGAAAATCTGTGCTTGCATTACACCAGCTGAGATAGCTAAGTCGAGCGAATGGCGGATGCAGCCAGCAGACAGTGCTGCTGCTCGAGCGTCCAGCAGCACTGTCTGCTGCTGGACGCTCGAGCAGAGCTCATGCCATGCTCGGCTGTACTTAACGTGATCCACACCAATCGCAGAAGTAGCTTGGCAATGGTTTGCACAAGAGGGAAGTATCTTTCGGATGGAAAACCGCTCTCGTGGCCGACTGGTAAGCACCGATCAAGCAAATGAGGACGTGACCCGTTGCCTTTCCTGCCTCGGGAAGGGGAGGCTGGCTGTGTGGGCAAGAATAACACGAAAAAACAGGCAAAGCTTCTGGGTTTCGTCTGCACCAGTGGCAGTGCACTAGCCTGGGGCTGGACAGAGCATAGCACCAAGTCACCAACGCTGGCAGCTTTTGCTATCCGATAGTCATTCGAACGAGGTTTAACCTAAAATAGGACCGTCCCCAGGATTAGTGTTTTTGCTCAGCAGCACAATCTCTTCTGATTGCCCAAGGAGCAGAGGCAGTAGCCGGTAGCACAGGGTGCAGTGGGATAGAGAGATCTTATCGGCCTCCTTGTTTGGAGTTGGAAGGCGAAGGGGATTTCAGGGCAAGAGTAGGTCCTCCGAGTGTAGGCCCAAGGCCGAGGCACCTCGATGCTCTTTCTCAAAACAAAACAAAAAAAAATGCCGACTACACCTTTTGAAGTCTCACACCAGTTTGCCAGCAGCTATCTGAACTCACCCACCAACGGTGATGCAAAATTGCGGTTTCCTCTCGGAACGATTACCCAGCGCCGGCCGGAGATTAGCAGATCCCACCGGCAGATAACGTCAAGCTGAGCCGGATCAAGGACAATGCATTGACCCTGCGGACAACCCAAGTCCCGCGGATCGCGAGAGAGCACACGATAAACAAGTGCCCCGGGCAAGACAGGAGCAGGCAGGCTGGCTGGCCAGTGCAAGCTTAGCCCACCGTCCGCCAATCCTTCCACCCACAGTCCTGCCCATCCGGCGGCGCAACCTTGCCCAGGACTGTCTCGCGGGTGGCGAGGCTGATCGATTTACTCCACCGAGGAGCAGCCGGCATCGCTGGTCCTGCCGCCGCGGCTCCACCGCCGAACCTACGTGCACGAGAGCTCCTCTCCAGGACTCTCGGCTCCGCAAGACCCAAGGCCAGCTCAAGCCGAACTACGAACTACACGCGGCTTAAGTTTTTTTTTATAGTAAATTCCGGGCGACAAGAATGCAGCCACAACTTAGGAGTCGTACCGTACTTGGTATTTTTGGTGTAGAATGGTGAATCAAGTTCATCACAAGCGTTTGCCTGTAATAAACCAAAACAGGTAAAAGCGGCAAACGCTGCAACGGTTACCGTTTACATAGTAATGTCATGCATCTCCGCCTGTAGCATCGAAAGGTTACAAGGACAAAGTGGGCGTTACGCTGGAGAGACTTCTATTGCATCCCGAAAGCCTAAGCGCTTTTCGGGGCACGTAGTCGAAGTTTTTGCAAGCATCTTCCCACAACTGTGCACTGGTATTCGCTGGATATGCAAGGGATTTTACTTCACATAGAGAGAGAGAGAGAGGAGAGAGAGAGGGGGTAGAGAGAGAGAGAGAGAGAGAGAGAGAGAGAGAGAGAGAGAGAGAGAGAGAGGGGGGGGGAGAGAGAGAGCTAGAGATAGAGATAGAGAGAGAGAGAGGGAGAGAGAGAGAGAGAGAGGAAAGAGCAGAGACAGAGAGAGAAAGAGAGAGGGTCGGAGAGAAGAGAGAGGAGAGAGAGCAGAGAGTGAGGTGAGACAGAGAGAAGGAGAGACAGACAGACAGACAGATAGACGTACAGAGAAAGAAAGACAGAGCCATTTCGACGGTTGGCCAAGGCTCCTCTCCTGCAAATGCTAAGGTTTGAAAACTTTTAATAGTGCCCAGGCACCTATGGCCGTGCAGCGGTTGGCTTGAGCCGATTAAGATATCAGTAAGCTGCGTTGGAACGAACATTTCCCACAGCGTTTTCTAATAGAAAAGGAAACAAATAACCTTATGATATCCCTAGTCTTGGCTTACGTTACATAGGTACGATAATATGCCAAAAGAAAGAATAACGGGGGAGCACACAATGTCGCAAAAAGCGAAGGCTGACTTGCTGGTTCCGGAAGACGTGCTCAGGAGAACCATCGACAGGGCCTCAGCATTTGGATTTATTGGGACACACGTGAGGTGGATATTAATTTGCGCAACGATTCAAAACCCTACAAAACTATGGGCATTGAATAGAAAGTATGCATAGTAATAATGATTGGCAGCTGCAATGTTAATTTTTCATTCTCCATAGATCGTCGAGGCGGGTCCAGATTTGGCGACAGCTTCAAATGGTTGTGCAATTCCGTGTCGGAAAGGAGAACGCCGTCGGGGCGGCGATTCCCTTTCCACCGCGACTAGCCCAAGTCATCGCCGTCTTCGTCGCTTGGGTGCTACTCGATGCCAGATGAATGGCTGCAAACGCTGCAATGCCCGTGCTGTGGGGCGTGTCAGCTGAGCCTCGATCGAGAGCTACGTTGCTTTGCCGCTGCCGCTGAGTTGGGACGCTCATGAGATGGCCGCAATAAGCTGAGGCTTATGAGCAGCATTATATGTGATAATAATAATAATAATAATAATAATAATGCACTTGATAAAGCGCACTCAGAGAACTCAATCTCTTTCTAGGCGCTTTACATTTGTTGCAGAGGGAAATGCAATTGAATGGTGAGTAATATCATGCTTGATAAACAACATGAATAACATGGTTAGGGGTGACATGCACAGGGTCAGCATGCAAATGTGGTTAGTGGCAGCATGCACAGTGTCAGCACGAATAAGCACAAGATAGTGATTACCGTGACTTATGACCGGGATGCAATATAAGGTTTGTGCCTGACCGACCGCAGTCGTGGCCTCGGAGCAACGGTCTGCTGATCGGCGAGTCTAGCGCCGAGCATGAGCAGCCTGCTAGCAGCCTGCTAGCAGCCTGCTAGGAAGCCAGCAGGAAGTCACTCGGCTGTACCGGCTGTGGAATGCAGTCCATTGTTGCGCTCTTACTACTGCGGCGGTGTTGTTACTAGCTCGGCGTGCGGAATTTCGAGTGCCGCGTTTTTATCGTCGGCTTCGTATTGCTGGCTTCGGGTCTTTGCACGCAGTGCACTCGCTGCTGCGCTACTACCACTCGAACTGGCGAGGGTTTCGCCACCGTCATAGCAACGCATTCGCAACACTTCGCCGATTCCAACGATTGACAGCGGCCGAGAGAATCGAGCCAAAAGGCCAACCGTCAAAGGACTTGTCTTCCGAGTGCTTGCGTCCCCGTGCTCGTATCAGAAGAAAATTCAGGGCATGACGTTGAACGGACGTTGCTTCGAGAGCTGCAGCTCAGCCAACCGCGATACTCACTTGAGTCGGTAATATAGTCGGTAATATAGTCACTAGAGTCGGAAGCGTCCTCAAAAGCAAGCGGCCTCAAGAGGCTGAATTTTCGTGCGTTCGGCCATTGAAGGCTGTCCGCACTGACGTCATACACCATTGGTCCCCAGTATTCCTTATCGCCATTAATCCTCTCTTAATCGCGTCTCAATTTAATAGCATCTAGTTTGCTAAGCGGCGAGACACTTGTGAGATTTTATAACAGTACCCTGGGTGTTGGGATATTTTTTTGGATATGTGCAAATGCCGCCTTTGCTGTCCTAAGGGTGCCAGGATTTGGCCCTTCACGGCGAGCCCTACCGGCAGACGAGGCAAGACAATAAAAAAAAACAATCCTAGCTGATTCAACAGCCTCTTTTTTGCATAACGACAGAAGAGCCTAAAAGGCTTTCACCACCGCTTGCAGCCTGCGGCAATAAAGGATCGCCCAGGGAAGGATTCGAACCCAAGACCTCGGCATAGAGATCGTGAAAAGCAACCACTTTTACCCAGTGTGCCATTACGACAATGGGCGTGGCCGTCTACTAAGTGGCAAGCCGTCTCTCAAATGGGCCAGCACCTCAGGTCAGCAAGCGGCGAACACTGACCCAACCGATTGTTGCTCGACACATTGGAGCCTTAGACCAGACCATGTTGCTGCATTTTAGTTCGACAAGACGACGGTTGGCATAGCTGTTTCCGGCGGAGTGGTCCTAAGCCACACTATGCAGAGCAAGAGAGTCTGCAGGCTGGCGAAGTGGCAGCAGTGTAAGTCGGGCAGGCTCTCTGCTTTACAAGATAGCAGCTCTTACACCACTGAACCGCCGACTGTGGAACTCAAGTGACCTTGGCCTTGAATGACAATGCAGATCATTCGTAGTGGGGGGGGGCGGGGAGGTAGCAGCAAAGGTAACCTGTCTAAAGATCCATCATTTTGCAATCGCCTGAGGCCCTACGGGGATTTGCATAATTTTGGCCAGCGATGCCATCCGAGCAAGCACTCGAGGCGAAGGATCGCCATCGTCCCCAGATGTTTTGGCTGCCACAGCAAATACGAAATGGGATTACACCGGAACGGGTTCTTAAACATTGAGCAGCAATCGTGAGCAGCGTGAGAGCCCCCACCGCATGATCGCTATGTCTCGGGCACGTGAGAAGCTCCAACAACGGTGAGCCCGGTCAGCGGGGGGGGGGGGGGGGGGGGGAAGCAAAGGGGGACCATCTTCCGAGGTTCGAGGCGGAAGCCAGCGATCCGGCTGACGGTGAGAGGCAAAGCAGGCACACAGTCGGCCGCTGCAACGAGAAAGCCAGACTCGACGGCCGAGAAAAAAGACGATCGCCTACGCTTGAGCCTTGCTTGGCGAACAGAACAGCCGATTAATGTGGCTTTCTACACGGCAGCGCTGGACACCTTCGGCGCTAGCCTGCCAGCATGCCGGCCTGCTCTCACTAGAAGGAGCATCCGGCTGTTCCAGGCAGCAGCGCCCGACGTCGCACGTCGGCGACAGGCGACGCGATCCTAACGGGCGAGGCACATGTCGCCGGACAGTAACAAAGCTAGCTGCTCAATCGGAAGCGGCGGTGGCGGTGCTCGGTCATGCATAGCACGGCGGAGGCCTCACTCGTGCGAGCATTCGCTCGGCACTTCTGTAGGAAGTGGTGAGCTATAGGCAAGGACATCGCAGCAGCACGCACTGGCTCCTCGGGTGGGGGGGGGGGGCCGGCGGCAGCCTCTCTCTGCCTCCCAGCACTTCACGAGCAGAAGCTCCAAACCGCTGCGGGCAAAAATGTGTCGATGTGCCCTTAGGTCGCGGCAGCAGAGCGGTGTCGCTAACAAAGGGCCGGGAGATAGGACGGCATGGTGGCTCCTTTCGAGAGCTAGTTTCAAAGGCGGCCAGGGCATGCTGCTAGCCTCTCGGATTGCCCGCGACGTCAGCGGAGGAGAGAGAGAGAGAGCACGAGCCACTCTGCATCACATGCGCTAACAGCGGCTGTGTCCGACGACAGCGATGCACATCGAAAGCCATACTGAGGCAGCATAGAGCATCTCAAGCACGTGATAGAGCATGCCAGCAGAAAGGCGCCAGCTGCCGTGCGCCGCCGGCTCACCGGACGGCTTGTATTCCCAGACCGATATACCCGGTGTAGCCGAGCTGCTGCAGCAGATCGAACACGTAGTCAAAGTTGACCTCGCCGCTCGAGTCTGGCTCGTGACGCCCAGGCCACCTGAGCAATCTGCATGTGGGCCTGCAGCGAAAGCAGTGATGTGCACATGCACTCAGCATCCGGCGTCGACTTGGGCTGAAGTTTTCACTCGCCAGCAGTGAGACAGACCGGCACTCAAGGCTCGTACAGCTGGTGCACAACTCTGCAGCTAGGCTTCTCAGTCACGAGTTACTGTCGGGTTACCCCGCCTGCCTGCCACCACCCTGCACTGGCTCTCCATCAAGCAGCAGCAGCACATGGACATGGAGATTGCTTCACCCACTCGCTCCAGCTTGGCTATCCGAACTAGTTCCGAATCAGGCTAGGCATTGTACGACCCGCTAGTCTGACTCCAGTCGTCTACGTCCAGTGCATCTAACCAACATTGAATCCTTTGGAGACCGTGCCTTCAGTTTTGTATGCCTCCCAAAGCCTGGAACACACTCTCCCGATTGACGACACGACATTCCCCGAATTGACGAAATTTAAAAAGAAACTAAAAACCCCAGCTCCTCAGATGCTCCTCAGATTCATTTTCCGAGTCCTCTGCGCAATGCTCATGTGTGCCGACACCGTCCAAGCTATCACTAACCGTTTGACATGCTTCGTTTGAAAAAATACTAAGCAAAGTGCTAGCTAATTTAAGAGCCTTTTTTTGTACAGCAGCGGAAGAGCCTTTACAGCTATCATCACTGCTTGCAGCAACGATAGAGAATCATCAACCGAAGGATTCGAACCCACGACCTCGGGACCGAGGTCGTGAAAAACCAACCGCCGTACCGAGTGCGCCACCACGGCTTCAAGCCCATGAGAAATGCTTAGAAAGAGATTTAGTTCACACAGGATGCTAAAATAAATGTCTTATTATCGCCATTGCAATTACTATAATAGTAATAATAAATAATAAATTTGCATAGCAACCACGAAAAACTTAATCTCTTTCTTGGGCACTTTACATTTGCTGTAAAGGATGCACGATAAAACGGTTAGTTGTAACAAGCACGTTGACAGCATGCATAATATGGTCAGCGGTAAACATGCACAGTGTCAGCACTAATAAGCACCATAACAATAACACCAAGGACAAGTTACAAGGGTGCCCAGAAGAGCTGTGGGAAAACAGGGCAACTGTTTTAGCTCTTTTAAATGTCGCCAAGTCAGGGCAGGTGTCGTGACGTCAATCGCGAGTGAGTTCCAGGCTTTGGGAGCACATCAACTAAAGGCACGGTTCCAAAAAGATTTGAGGTTCGTAAGAGGCATAGCTAAACGATATTAGAGTAAGAAAAGCTGGTATTACGATGCCTAGCCTGGTAGCATGTTGAGGAGTTCTGAGTTCTGACAGGTAATTCAGGATGGAGCCAGAGAGAGTGAACAGCGAGTGACATGAGTGCCATGAAGTCATGCCCTGCTTGATTGGAAGCCAGTGCTGGTCGGCGAGCAAAGTCCGTGATGTGGGCAACGGAACTGCAGCGCTCATGACAGACAAGCCTGGCTGCAGAGTTTTACAACGCAAGTAAGGCTACTGATTGCTCAGGCCCGTAAACCAGCAAGCTGTGAGTTACAGAAGTCGAGAGATGGGATGTCACAATTGCATAGACGAACTGGATGCAGTATCCCTGCCTAAGTAGGCCCAAATGTTTGCACTGTTATGTAAGTGAATGTATGCAACAAACTTGACTGTGAAGCTGGGTGTGATCGGCACAAGTGGAAGGTCACTTTGGAATAGGACACTTAGATTTCTTGAGATGCTACAGGAGATATACTAGCTGAGCCGATTTTGAGCATTAAGCTTGCCAATTTCTGAGTCACACATTTTGCCTATAGCTAGTGGTTTATTGTCATTCAATTTGAGAAAGTTTGCTACTATCCGTGTGCGGATGTCAGTACTAAATGCAGGTAGAAAAGAGATGAATTCTCTGAGGGCGCTTTATCAAGTGTATATTATTATTATTATTATGCTTTCATATCAATACTCCGGAGTCTCCCACTGAAAAAAGACCCTAAGACATTACCCTTGTGCCAAAGTGCTAGTGTCCAGGCAAGATTAGAGGCGCTCGAGAAAGACTTGGGGATCAATAGCATCAAACGCTGCCGAAAGATCAAGGAAAACAAGCAGTGCAATTCAATGCTTGGCTTGACCCAGTGGTCAAGGTGCTTGCCCTTAACAACCAAGATCAAGGTGAATAGATTTGGTGACCGAGGTCGTGAGCTCGAGCTATGGTTTATGTGAAGACGAAGTTCTCTTAGGTTTTTAGAAATTAATTAGACAAATGAATTAGATTTATATTCCTGAGAA
>WPIO01000556.1:0-26360 GCA_009760855.2 Cristatella mucedo
CGGCTTTCTATAATAAAAATAACAATCATGAAATTCTCACATTTGTTGAAGCAACGTATCTGAACCCAATCTTCTTTTGGCCATGTACATTTGTTGAAAAGAATGCACGATCAAAGTTTTAGTGGTCGGGTGCGATTTAATTGTCAGAAATAACGTGGTCACGGTTTTAATGTAAAGGGTCGGAACGCTAATATTGTTATTTGCGATAGGCACATGATGAGCAAGCATTAGCAATTAAAGGCCGAATCACATGGTCCCACTAAATTCGGTGATAAATAGATACACTTTTAGCTACTTTGGCATTGTGGTCAGGTCAGGCGATGTCACGAATCCAGTTCGAGTAGGTTCCAGTCTTTTGGAGAGCACGAACTTGATTCACGAACTTCTGTCACCAAAAGACTTTAGGAAGACGATTGGAACAGCTCATTTATTGTCTATTTCGGAGCTCACGGCACTAGGAGGCTGAAACTGGTGCAGCACCTCAAATAGGTATAAAGGAGAAAAGCCATGGTGGGCCTTGTAAGTCAGGGTAAGAATCATCATTACTGACGAAATGCTAAATTTTAAGTAATCCCAACATATCGATTGTATGTTGCTTTCGTCTTGGACATTAGTTAGCACGTTGCTGAATAGGATGCACGTATGTATACTTTATTGGAAGGTAGCCAGATAGGCGTGACAGGGTTTAAGGAAATCAATAGGCAGTGGCTCGCATTGCAGGAAAGGCCCACATAGCAAGCTATGATTCATGGGGGTATCGTTCTGAGTGCAAGGTGAATATATGCAAGCTATTGTCAAGCTATACTTGCATCGCCTCATCAAATAACTCAGTCGTGCTTCAGCGATCAAACCAGCTGAAAGTTCTTTGAGCTTAGCTGCTGTATTACGATTGCTCTGTTGGGGCGTGGTCGTGCAGAATAGCATAGCAGGAGCTGAACACATATTTTTAATTTACAAATCAACAAACACCAAAAGCTCTTTCGGCGAAAGTTTTGAATGCTGTATTAGCTACATCAGAATAAGGGAGAGTTGAAATCTGTGGCTGTTGGTGGATACATTAAACACGTGTTTACTATAATAAATTAAATTTTAATAATTAATTATACTGGTGGGGTTGGAAAAGAAATCGGAGGCAAGGCCTCACACACAGGACGTATTTTAAGAATCGAGGTTTAGCATAAAGGATAGCTTTACTGTTCATACTTTTAGAGGTTCAACCTGCCAAATTTAAATATTCTTTCTTAATATTTAGTACATAAAGGTAGTCAGAGTAATCCAAGGCACGTTTAGCTATAGTGGGTGGTCGCCTATGTCACTCTATGACGAAACCCAAAATTTAAAGAAATATGCTAAATATTCGACTGTTAAAAAATCACAGACACGTATCTGTATTTTGTATTATGTACATTGTTAGTTTATCAAGCATGATTTTACTCGCCATTCAGTTCGCTCAGCACACTCCCCCACATGCATCACTGTAAACCTGTCTCACTAAGCGGTCATAGGGCCTGTTGCAACTCCATCGGCTAGACCCAACGCTCGAATTTTAAATCCTCGCTCAATGCTCTATAAGCTTCTAGCAATGAGTGACCTAATTTCTAAAAATGGTATCGACCTGCTCACCCTAACCAAAACTTGGCTAAAATCAATAAACTGACCAAAAATAACAGATGCTACCCTATCTGGTTTCTCCTTCTTTCACACCCCTAGTTCGATGAAGACTGGAGGTGGAGTGGCTGTTATCATGAGCTTAGAATTCAACATAGAGCTTTTTACAGTACACTCGATGCAGTCCTTTGAATCGATTGTCACGGCCCCATCCGAAAAGAAGCTACCGATAGTGGCAGTAGTCTATTGCATACCAGGTACCAAATCCTCCTTTATCCCCGATTTCACAGATCTAATTTCGATTATGTATGCAAGAAATCGATTCTTCCTCGTTATTGGTGATTTAAACGTTCACTTTGATAACTTATCTTACTCTTTCAGCTCCGGACTTCGTGCATTGACTGACTCTCTGTCTCTTGTGGCACATGCGCATGGCCTACTCAAACCAAGGGTTGCACACTCGACCAGATTTTCTTGTACAAATGCACTTTCCATCACCAATTATCACCAAATCTTTCTAATCTGACCACGTGCAGGTCTCATTCAATCTGCAGTGTGTGCCTACCTCCTTCTCTAAAATAACCTGCCAATCGCAAACCTCGAGTCCCTCAACATTGATGCTGTCAGTCCGATAATATCTGCTTCACCACTACGGCTCAGTCCTTCCTCCGATCTGTCATAATTGGCAGATTGCTACAACACGACACTAGCTGACTCGCTCGACGAGTTTGCACCTCGGACAAAGCACCCTGTGTGCCCCCTCCCAGACGACCTATGGATTACAACAGACAGTAAACTGCCAAGGTGTGCTAGGTGATAGCTTGAAAAACCGTATGAGTGATCTTGACTGACTGTCCATAGAGCGGCATACGAAGACTACAGTAGGTCGTACCAATCAATCTTAGCGAAGGCCAAGTCCAGCTTCTATAGAAATATTGTTGAATCACAGTCGCACAATTAAAAAATGCTGATGTCGACGATAAACCAGCTAGTTGAATATATTGAAAATAATGGAATGTCAGAAACATTTCAATCAGGTTTCAAGAGGCAGTACTCTACTGAAACTGCTCTCCTCCGTGTTAACAATGACATTCTACATGGCAACGACGACGGGAATGTCACTGCCCTGGCTTTGCTAGATCTGTCGGCTGCCTTCGACACCATTGATCACGAAGTTCTGCTTGAACGATTGAGAACAACGATCGGTCTGGCAGACAAAGCACTGGCGTGCTTGAAATCATACTTGTCTGATCGTGTTCAATCCGTGTCGTGTGGGGGTCAGGTCTCAGACATGAGAAGGGTCACCTGTGGAGTCCCTCAAGGGTCCGTACTCGGTCCCTTGCCGTTCTCCATTTATATACAACCTCTGGGAAAAGTGATTAAGGTGCATGGAATAGGATATCACTTCTATGCTGACGATACTCAGTTGTATTTGTCATTCAAACCGTCGGAATCTGCTGCAGCAACTGAGAAACTGAATGCTTGCCTTGCCAATATTCAATCGTTGATGTCGGAAAACTTCCTGAAATTAAATGACGATTAAACCGAACTGCTTCTCATAGGACACCCTAAGCGTGTAGCTGGATTAAAAGGCTTTGCTGTTCTAATAGGTGATGCTATTGTGCGACCTTCACCACATGCTCGTAATCTAGCTGTCGTGTTTGACTGCTGCCTTAATTTCAAACGCTTCATTCAGAAGACTGCCTGTACAGCTAGCCATCACATCCGATCCCTATCCAAGATTAGATGCTGTCTCCCACAGTGGCTTGTAAAAAATTTAACTAGCTCTTTTGTTCTGTATCGGCTTGATTATTGTAATTCCCTTTTGGCTGGGCTACCAAAGAAAGCTATTATGCCACTACAGCAGACTATGAACACGGCTGCAAGGCTGGTCTTCAAGTTCCAGCGGTTTGAGCACGTGTCACATTTGCTGAAAGAGCTAGGATGGTTGCCGGTTGAGCAAAGGATACCGAGCAAATTTCTAACGCTGACCCACAGGGCCTGCCACGGTTTGGCTCCTTCGTACCTAGCTGAACTGCTGCAACAGTTTCAGCCTGTTTGCGCCCTCAGGTCCTGTGTGGACAATAAATTACATGTCCCATTACTCAGCTTAAAGACAGTTGGGAACAGAAGCTTTAGCTCTGCAGGTCCTAGACTGTGGAACTCGCTTCCACAATCCTTAAGCAACGACATCCACACTCCAACTGCCGACTATGGCACATCTCATTCAGCGGTCCTGAACTGCTACTTCTATGCTACTCGCTACCTAAACTGCTCTCCTAACTCTGCTATGCTGCCCACTTTCTCTTTGTTGTGTGAGACGAAGTCTGTTCGCTAGCAAATGCATACCGAAAGCCGCTTCAGCTGTGAGTGTGCTTTACAAAACTCTCCTGCGTAACACCCACATGGTCTTTATGACTTTGTGGAGTTAGTAGACGGAGATACATGCCCTCAACCACTCCCAGGTTAGCTCCTTACCTGATTATCCTAGTCATGAACTAGCCGATCGCTTCTCTCGATTCTTTGTGCAGAAGATAGACAAGATCAGGAAACATATATCTGTGATGACAACATCTCCACTACAATGCTTTTACCTGATTCCTGGCTGTAGCTCAACGTCTACATCTAAGCAGGTTACAAGTGATCTAGTCCTGAATTTTGCATCTCAAGTAAAGAATACAAGTCCTCTGGACCCTATTCCCACTTTGCTACTCGTATGTTACATTGATCTGCTGCTGCTATGCGTAACAAACATATATTATATGTCATTAGCCTCAGGTAATGTCACAGCACCTTTCAAATAAAGCAGTAGTCAAGCCAATACTCAAGAAAGCGAAACTAGACCAAGGGAACTTATACAACTACCACCCAGTCTCCCTTCTACTGTTTCTACCAGATACACTTGAACGGGTTGTGGTTATCCAGATAAACTGATCTATCGAAACCTCACACCTTGCTAGTAAGTTCCAGTCGGGCTTAATAGCAAATCACTCCACAGAGTCAGCATTGCTTAGGGTATACAACGACCTATTAGGAATGCAGATATAGGTATGTAGTGTCTACTTCTTTTTTCTCGATTTTTCGGCAGCTGTTGATACCATCGATCGCAAAGTTCTCCTAGAGTGCCTCTCATCTCGCCCAGAAATCACTGGGACTTCTCTGCATTGCTTCAGGTCCTATCTCAGTGGGAGACTCAAGAGTATTGACGTGAATGGACAAAGATCATCTGACGAACCTTTGAAATATGGCCTACCTCAGGGCTTCGTGATAGATCCGGTTCCTTTCACGTTTTATACGCTGCCTCTTGCCGGTGTGATTGCCAAGCACAACCTAGGCTTTCATCTATATGCCGATGACACTTAGTTGTACCTGTGCTTTGATCCCTCCCAACAATCGAGTACCTTAAACTCTCAACTCACTTGCTGCATGTAATGAGGACATCCTCACATGGATTGCATCAAGTTTTCTCAAACTAAATTACGACAAAACTAACTTACTACTTATGGGCAGAACCTAGTGTGATTCACAAAAGTGAAAAGACTGAAATTCAAAATTGGCTATGCCAGCATATCTGCAGTTAAATCATCTGGTAATGTAGCTGTCACATTCCAAAGCGACACCTCATTAGACAACCATATCAGCTCCACAGTCAAATCTGATAATTTGCAGCGTCGTGATATCGTAGACATTTTGGTCTTGTTTAGATAAGGATACCACATCTAAGTTGGCCCATAAATTCGTGACATCCCTTTTCGACGTCTGCAACTCATTGCTCGCTGGCTTACGGGCACGTACGATCTGGCAATTGTAGCTGGTGCAAAACTCCACAGCTAAGCTTGTCTGTCGCGAGAATCGCAGTTGCCTCGTTTCTTCACTTTTCGCCGAAATGCACTGACTACGAGCCAAGCAACGGATTGACTTCAAGTTTTTGTTGCTCCCTTTAGGTCACTTTATTCTTCGGCTCCAGCCTATCTCTCAGATTTACTTCCCCATCAAGCCAAGCATCGTATCACCTGCTTTCTGGAATCCAACAATCCGCAAATACCCCCTACAAATCTCAAGTCCTTTGGAGGCCTTGCTTCTAGTTCGTAAGCTTTCAAAGCCTGGAACTCCCTCCTGACCTGCTTCAGAACATCCCCTGACCTGACCTGACCACATTAAAAGGAACTTAAAAACACACCTATTTAAGACAGCATTTAGTGGGTCACTGATTTTTCCTTAATTTGCTTATGCATACTGATACTGTGCATGCTGCCACTAACAACATTTGCATGCTGACACTGTGCATGTCAACCCTAACCATCTTATTCATTTCCTTTGTTTATCAAGCATGATTTTACTCCCCGTTCAACTGCATGTTCCTTTGCAGCCAATTTGAAGTGCCTAGAGAGAGAATAAGTTTCCTGAAGATGATTTATTAAGTGCATTATTAATATTATTATTATTCATTGAAATGCATTATCTTAAAGAGATCATTCCGGTCCCAAAACTAAGCAGTAACAATCTTAACTAAATATCAAAATAAAGCTCTATAAGATAATTCTCACTAGTTCAACCTATCCATTCCCTTTCTTTTCCTTAAATGCAGTAATTCATGGTCTTATTCTAGTGATACCCCATCCTAGAAGCATGCATTGCATCTTTTACTGGATCTCCCGTATGAGCAGGGTAATAGAAAATGTTCACCCTGGAGAAAACCGCTAAGCAGCTCAGCTAAATACGACTCGAGACTACTAATTCGCAGAGTAATCTCTGTTAATCACTGTAGCTATAGGATTGATTGAGCCATTTAGGCAAGCGATCAGCTCGATCGCCAAAACATTCTCATTTTCTATGAGGAATGACAGTAAGGTGTACATTCTCCGAGGATATGGTGATGCGAAAACATCGTCAATGAGCCAGACGGTTACAAGTGATGGATAGTTCGAGCTGAGGAAGGCGGCCTAAGCCAGACGGATGATCCATTATTCATTCGAATACTCGTCAGAGAGCCAAGGAAACTGTCGAAATCTGTTTCTTAGAGCAGCATCTGTCCTATTGAAAATACTGGCTGTTGTTCCATGCAGCATCTGCAAAGTGCATTGAAAGAGAGCCATTGCTCTGAGCGAGCTATGCAAATGCACTATGATTGTTATTATTATTCTCCAAGCTACAGGTGTAACTTCAATCACTCCTACTGTTGCTACAGGAACTATTTTAGCTGCAAAAGAAGCGAGGCTTTCCCAGGCTTCAGTAGCCCATGAAAATTGACCTGGTAGTGACCTCGGTTTTCGTATTGCTCGTTTTATCCTGAAGCTAGCTAGCACATTTACCCTAGAGATGATTATCTGTATCTAGGAGGAGGCATGGATTCCTGATGGCGCTCTAGCTACAACAATGTCATCGTGTTAGTAGATGCAGCTTGAATAATTAAAAGACTGTGGAATTAGTGCTGCTAATTGAAAATTAGTCTCTTACTTTATAAAAATTAAGAAGTCCTGAAAGCTCATGTCAGTTCAATAATGGAAAGTAGCTGTGTTATTTGAACAGCAAGATAAAGTAAAATGACGTTTCACTAATGTGATGCTTTCCTTTTTGATGTAATGAGAACTACTGTAGAGTCAATCGTGTGAATAAGCAAGTTTATTCAAAAATACTTGTTCGACCGAAAAACCATAGAGCCTGATTGAAGCTTTTCATCGGCAACATTCAGTGTTGATTGTGCAAACAAGTAATACAAACTGCAACTTCAAACTCTAACTGCCGACTATGGCACATCTTTTTCAGCTGTCCTGAACTGCTACTTATATGCTACTCACTACCTCAACTGCTCTCCTAACTCTGCTATGCTTCCCACTTTCTCTTTGTTGCGTGAGACGAAGTCTGCTGGCTACCGAATGCTTGCCGAAAGCTGCTTAGGCTGTGACTTCGCTATACAAATCTCCCCTGCGTAATACCCACATTGTCTTGATGACTTTGTGGAGTTACTGATGGAGATACATTACATTACTAAGATCATCAGGCACTAATCGCCTGTGTTGCTTAGGTAATTTGATATTCTCAACAACTTCTTTGGACGTTCTGTCGAACCAATCATTTTGCTGTAGTCAATTATAGATACAGTGAATATAGGCTGTATATGATCACCTGTAAGTGAGCTTAACGAAAAGGCTCTCTTCGTTTTTTAAGCACTTTACCATTCACAGCTAAAGAAGCAAAGCCAATCCGGCTGATGTCTTGCAATGCCTCTAGCCAGTAGAGCTAAAAGAATAATTGTTAGCTTAGTGTACCAATACCCTCATGCAGAAACTCATGTCATGTGAGTTTAAAGGAATAGTTCAATTCTCCGAAACTCCAAAGCGGTTCACATAAATCGTTTCCAGACACTGTTAAGCTTATGCACGATCATTAGTTGTGACTGCAACCGAAAGTAAGATCCAGCTATTTTTGCATGCAATGACAAGGCTTAAAATCGAATTAATTTCGATGTTTTAGTAAAGTAACATGATCATATGCACAAATGCCGAAGCAATCCTGATGCCAAACTACCCTGACAAGAAGGAGGTCAAATGCGATTGTTAGTATTTGTGGAAGAAGAAGCCACTGTAAGCCCCACTAAAAATCTAAAAATCGATTTGGTGCAAGATCAGCTGCCATTTTTTGAGTTAGATAATTACGAATAGGCATACGAGTTTGTGCAACTAAGGTACGTAAGGTTTCACAGGCGTCTGGATAGGTAGGCAAGTCAGAATCCTTACCAAATGTAAACACTTGTCTGCCAAAATAAGGAAGTCAATGAAATCCAACTTAAGACTGTCGAAAACTGGATCATGGTTATACGAGGAATGCCCCTTATTCAAGGGGGATCATATTGGAGTAATGCTAAGTAAAGTATGTTGTTAATCATTGGTTTAGTCGACACTGATGAAGCCAATAGGTAGGAGGTTTGAAATCACTCTTCTTGAGAAAGCTGAACGAAACGAAGATATCAGTTTTGGCACTTTTTGGCCAAGCAATTGCAGTAAATATCCTAAGATGACTCAGTCATTTGCTGGTTATCTAGATGACCGACTGCCGATTATATTTTATTATTACTCGTGGCTTGCCATCAATTTTTTCTTCGTCAAGTGTGATCCCGATTAGCAGTGGGCAAGCTATAAGTTCAAGGGAAAGCTTACAAAACAATATCTCAGTAAATATAGGCTTGCACTACGTGCACCTTCTTTCAGATGTAGTGCTCTTGTACGTACACCTGGTACTAAATTCAATGCAATTTGAGAGTTTACACTTGTGAATAGTAGGATAAGCTATATTGAGGTAATTTTACTCGAATATTGAGCTTTCATCTAAAGTTTCGAGAATGCAGATTCTAGGTGAACCACAGAAATAGCCTGGATTGTAGCATTTTACTTCGTCTAAAAGTCCCGAATCATGGATTTAAGTTCTCTAGTGGGTAAATCGTTTTAGCCAACCACAGAGATAGTCTTTAAGGCTGCCACGCTATTTGCAATGTCCAAGGTCCATGAGCTAACCATTTTTACAGTTAACGAGCTCCAAATACGGTTCAGTTATATTCTCAATTTAATAAACTGACAGCCGAGCCAAATACACCGAAAGACACTTAAAGCTTCACCATTACTGGTTTTTGTGTAACATGTACTTGTTCCAGTTGCCTCAGATACAAACATAGCACATATTAAGCTGTCACGTTTTTAAGATCGTCTAAACTGAAGCATGTTTTATAGGTCATTATTAGCATTATTATTGTCATTTCTTTGTTTTTCTCCTGGTCACTTTGGACGTGGTTGTGAATTTTCAAATGCTCTACATTCGTTCCGCCATGGTGAAAATGGGCATTTGATCATGTCATTTTTGCACTATTTCCTTTATATGTAAATAAATGAATAAATATATGCATATTTCTACAGTAAGAGAGCAAAAGTATGGTTTCAAAGTGTTAAGTGTCCGAATGGGCGTGTGCCCTTATGAGAAATTAGAAGAAATTCTTGTAGGGCCGGACTGGTGGCTTTGTGAAGGGTGTGGGAAATATCAACGAGCCATGTTTTGGTCACCTCTGTGAATACGTAGCAGAAGCTTTGAACCACCTAAAGCCAGATATTAGTGGCATAGCTTTTGATGAACTCTGCCGTTAAAATGCAACACGTCGAACGGGAGATGAATCAGTCTATGAAGAGAGTAACTAAGAATTTTGTAAAAACGGAGTTTCAACGAAACCTCAGTTCCATGATATGAACGAGGAAGTAGAAGAGTTTAGCTTCAGCTTTTCTCATGAAGAGGATTGAATATCGACACGAGTGATTATCCTGAGACATCATATCGTCCAGTTCCTTAATTAATTGAAGGAACTACTTTTTTCAAAATCACCAGTTCAAATGATGACTGCCTATACATCGGCTTATACCTGTTAATATGGTATGCACCATACATACGCCCACACACGCATATACATGCGAGCACTCACATACACAAACATAATCATGAGCAGGTGCATTCACACACGGACCTACTAACAAGCACACGTAAATGCATATTTTTATTACGCTGAATACGATTAATCGGAAGTGAACTATGGAATGTACTGGCCTTCGTTTCAATGTGACCGCATTGTTGGCTAGATTGCAAAGATCTTAAAATGAAACCATGCAAATTAATGATTTATTCTATTCAATTGAACGTATATTGATCGTCCAATTGTAAGACTGTATAAGTGTTTGCCTTAATGATGATCAGTTTAACCTGATCCTAATGAGTACTGGTGAACCCATTTTCATGAAGTTAATCGGCTGATATTTTCGAAAGAGTCTTATGGATCAAGAAGTACTTTCTACCTGGTCAGGTATATCGTATATTCTGCCAGCACCAGGTCCAACTATACACATGTTGATGTCTCACGAACGGTCATTGGTAACATACTATTCAATAGGTTGTTAAGAGAACAAATATCTACCAGGATTGATAATAAAGTTAAGTACGATCGTAGAACAGCTTTGTAAGTATTTAAACGGAAAAAAATCTGTTAATATTATTACAAACGGTGTATTCACACACGAGGACAGTGTTTAAAAGGAAATGGGCACTAATATTAAGCAACGTTAGGTCGTTTGGTGAAATGTAATTTCCCTTACAGCATGAGTACACTTGTTTCTATATACAGTAATGCATTGCTTAGAAAGTGCCCAGCATGTAAAGCTGGACATAACAACATGTTCCCATATGTTCCCGCGGTCATTTCCCGGTAAACATCAGTGCAGTGCTTGCAAGTCGCTAGCCATTCTCCAATGCTCAGATCACCACAGGTTATTGTTCTGCATCAGGAAGCCATTTCTGTGGATTATGTTTTTTCGGCTTCCTTTATTTGTACACGAGCTTGTGTATCAGCCTGCTAATTAATATACTAATTGTAACATGTGTATCTTTGTCTGTAAGTTTACAATGCCAAAAAAACCAAGTAGGTGTTACTCGGCAGAGTTTTGTGCAGCTCGCTTACAGCTTAAGCGGCCTTCGGAAAGAATCAGCGATTGCTTTAAAGCCGACGTAGTGGTAGCAGATGTAGTGGTAAGCACGGCAAGCATTCAGCATTGAAAATAATAGACACCGTCGGTGACAGCTGAAGACACCTGCAGTGGAGGGAAGGAGTAAACGTAAGCCTATTGCCTAGGCGTGTAGTGCATCAAATATGTGAAAATGGTATCCCTGATGATCACAAATAACAGAATTGGCACATCTAGCTACTCCACAGCTACTATAACGCCACAAAGCTTGCATAAGACAGCATACTTAAGTCTATTAAAGCCTGACAGTGCTCTGTTGCTTATAATACTCCAACGTAGTAATATGCACTGTATGAATCTCTGTCTGGAACTCCACAAAGTCATAAAGCCCAAGTGGGTGATACCCGTGGTAATTTGTTATAGCCCACTCACAGGTTAAGCGGCTTTAGGTAGGCGTTCGATAGCCTAAGACTTCGTCTCATACAACAAAGATAAAGTGGGAAGCATAGGAAAGTCAGGAGAGCAATTGAGGTAGTAAGTACCCTAGAAGTAGCCGTTCAGGACGCCGGAATAGAATGAGCCATCGTCGGCACTTGGAGAGTAGTTGTCGTTGCATAAGAAATGTGGAAGCGAGATCTACAGTCTAGCAGAGTTAAAGCTTCGGTCTCCGACTGTCTTTAAGCGGAGGAACGAGTTAGCTAATTTAATGTCCACAAAGGACCTGAGGGCGCGAATCCGGTGAAACTGATGCAGCAGTTCAGCTAGGTAAGAATGAGCCAACCCACGGCGGGCCTTGTGGGTCACCCTAAGAACTTGACTCTACTTTTGCTCAACTGGCAACCATCCTAGCATATTCAGGGAAGGAGTCTAGTGCTCAAACCACTGTGACTTGAAGACTAGGCTTGCAGCCATATTCATTGTCCGTTGGAGTGGCATAATAGCTTTCTTTGGCAGCCCAGCCAAAAGGGAATTACAATAGTAGAGCCGAGACAGAACTAAAGAGCTAGTTAAATCTAGTACATGTCACTGTGGGTGACAGCTTCTAATATTGGATGGTGATCCATGTGATAGCTACCTGTTTAAGCAGTCTTGTGAATGAAGCTTTTGAAATTGACACAGCAGTCGAACACGACACCGAAATTTCGAGTAAGTGGGGATGGTTGCACAATAGCTTCACCTATTAGAAGAGCAAAGCCTTTCAATCCAGCCGCACGCTTCGGGTTTCCAATGAAGATGCTGCATACACATTCTAATTTTATTTTCATGAAGTAGCTGCACCCTTCTTTATAGTATGAGTAAAGAGAAAACATTTGCCAAACTTGGGTTTTGCATGGCAGTTTTTTTCCCGTGGCTCTCAGTTGAAAATATATAGCTAACGATTAAAAAAAATCAAGGGTGCCATTGAAATGTGGATTGTATCACTTGTGGTGACGACGAAACTGTTCTGAACATGGTTTTGGTCGCCCTATGTTGTACCCACCCTCTATAGACAACGTTTTCCTATTATGGCTGGCAGACGTACTACTCTTAATTACTAGCCAAGATGTATACCTGGGACTGCAGTAAACCTTCAATCTTTATTGGACCGTTCTTTTTATCTATGCATATCTAAAGCCTCAAAAGCTCCCCCAACCGACATCCTTGATTCCATTTCTTTATTGCAACGAAATAGAAGCAAACGCTTACCATGAGCTGATTTTCAGTTTTGCAAGTGTTTATGACTTCACGATAACAATAAAGAATTCGAATTAGCACCCCCTGTGAACTAGTTCTCCTTCTAAGAAATTTACATTTGCTGCAAAAGATGGCTTTTCGCCTAGTGCGACTTGTATGATCATATGACGATTCGTTGTACTTAAATCAAAGGTAAACTCAGTCTCTTGACAAATGTCGTCAATAATAAAAAGACACTCGAGATTTTAAGGAGCTCAGTCAAGATTTTATTTCGGACAGTAACATGGTGGCGCACTTTTCACATCGATCTTTCTTGATTTAAGTTTCGTAATATCTGTGAGAAAACGCCAGCACTACCCTTGTTTGTTTCTCCAATCAAGTTTTTTGCTGCGAGCTAAGGTTCTTCGTAATCATGTATTGTTTATCCCAAAAGACATAGAGCAGCACCAAGAATCATTGGAACCAGATGAAAGAATCTCTTGGATTCTTCGTTCTTTCCAATCATGAAGTTTCAGTTCTGATTCAAATCAGAGCATAATGGCAAGACAATGAATGTACCTATATATTGCCAATGCTGAATCGTAGACCTGATTGATCCTCAACTTCACTGCTCAGCTGTTCCTCTTGTCCTGACTCCTATTAAAATAACTTGGTTAAACGTCGCCACAATCACATATTTCCTTCATATAGTGTCCTAAGTAATACTCGAAAGGTCTAACATACTTACTCCATCAATTTTAGCTGCAAATGTTAAGCATAAAAGCCACTAGACGACTGCTGCAGCGAGTAGCTTCTTTTATTCTTCAATGGATGAGACATGATCATGGATATTCAAGTGACAGTGATGTAACGTATCTTGGTCTTAAACTCGAAAAAGCCATAAATACCATGTGCGTGTTAAGCAAGAAAGGTTGCCATAGTACACTCACAGCCTAAGCGGATTTCGGTAGGCATTCGGTAGCCAACAGACTTCGTCTTGCTCAACAAAGAGGAATTGGGAAGCATAGCAGAGTCTGGACAGCAGTTGATATAGTGTGTAGCATGGAAGTAGCAGCTCAGGACCACTGAAAAGGATAAGCCATAGTCGGCTGCAGGAGAGTAGTTGCCGTTGCGTAAGAATTGTGTAAGCGAGTTCTACATTCTAGGACCTGCTGAGCTACAGCTTCTGTCACCAGACGTCTTTAAGTGAAGGAATGGAACAGCTAATTTATTGTCCATAAAAGACCTGAGGAAACGAGGTACCTGAAACAATTACAGCAGTTCAGCATGATATGGAGTAGCCATGCCGTGTAGGGCTTGGTGTAAGCTCAAGAACTATGTTCGGGATCCAACGATCAACCACCTGCTATCCTCGGCTTTAGCTAAGGAGACGCTTGGTCAAACTATTGGGACTTGAAAACCAGTCTTGCAGTCATATTATTAGCCTGCTACAGTGGTCTAGCAGCTTCTTTTGGTAGCCCAGCCACATGGGAATTACAGCAATCAAGCTGTGACGGAACTAAGGAAATAGTTATGTTGTTTGCAAGCCAATGTGAAAGACAGCTCCTAATCCTATACAGGTATCAAACGTTATAGAAAGTTGTACAAGCAGTCTTCTAGATGAAGCTTTTAAATTGTAGGCTGCTGTCGAACGCGACACCAAGATTGTAAGCAAGTGGTGATGGTTGCACAACAGCATCACCAATTAAGAAAAGCAAAGCCTTTTCATCAAGCAACACGTTCAGGGTGCCCCACGAGCATTGCTTTTGTTTTATCGTCATCCAGTTTCAATAAGTATCCCTCTATCCAAGACCGATTGACTACAAAGCAACCATTCTGTTTATCATGTGCTGCAGCAGATTCCGAAATTTTGAATGACAATTACAGCTAATTATCGTCTGCATAAAAGTGATATCCTCTTCCACGGGTGACAATCTTATTTTCAAGTAGTTTTTTGGGTGATAACAGGGTCGTCAAAAGAGTTTAATATAAACTAGGTTGTTAAACTTAAATCTAGAATATATCGTTTTGTGAATAGAATTGGCACGATTGCACCTGAATCTCACACTGCATATAAAGGGACAAGATCGATATGGTGGTGTTGAAAAAATCCAGAACAAGGTAACACCTATTTCGAAACCATTAGGATTTGCTACCCTATTGGGAATACCGAAAATTTGTTTAACAGTAGATCTATTACGTGAATGCACGACTTACACCATCAAAATCACTGGCCATTCGATGTGATTATGCATTACTTTCAACTGCCGCATGCACAAGATTTGTGTGTACGTAGCTTAATTATCAACCAAGTCTCGTTTCGATAAGGATACCACGTCTAAGTTGATCCATGGATTTGTGAACTCCCGACATGACTTGTGCAACTAGCAGATTGCAAGCCTACCAGCATGTGAAATTAGGCAATAACAGCAGGTGGGCAACTCCACAGCTAGGCTATTTTGTCGTGAACGTAGCAGTAGCCACATCACACCCCCTCCTGACCGACTTAAACTGGCTGCAAGTCAAGCAAAAATTCAACTTCAAGGTTTTTTCGCTCACTTCTAGATCCATAAATACTTTCTTTCCAGCAAATCTCTCAGATCTATTCCTCCAGCAGGCCAAGTACTGAACCACCGGCTTTTCGGAATCCGGCACTTTATCACTACCCCATACAAACCTCAAGATCTTTGGAGACCGAGCATCTAGTTCGTATTTTTCCTGAGCCTGGAACTTCCTCCCGACTTATGTTACAACATCCCTGACTTGACCATATTAAAAAAGATCTTAAAGACACACCTATTTAGGGCAGTATTTAGGTCCAGTAGGTCCACGTGATTCGTCCTTCATGTGCTTATGCATGCTGAAAGGTTGGATGCAGCCAGTAACCACATTTTCATAATTACCCAGTGCATATCACCACTAATGACAGTATTCATGTTTTACATCAATCATGATATTACTCACTCTTCAATCCTGCTTCCCTTGGCAGTAATTGTAAAGCGCCTAGTAAGAGATTGATTTCTTGGAGGGTGCTTTATCAAGTGCATTATTATTGTAATTATTATTTAAACATATAGAGTCAGTCACGTTTTTAGGATGTGCTAAGCCGATTGGTATTACAACTATCAGTACATGTATATATGAATACTAAAACTACATTTTCTAGGACATAGAATTGAGAGTAAGGCTGCCATCTAAAATTTCTAGGAAGGCTGTTGGACTCTCGTTTTACGAACAATATAGAACTTGGCAGGATTGGTATTGTAAAAAAATAAGAATAATAATATTAATAACGTACCTGATAAAGCGTCCTCAGAGAAATTATTCTCTTTCTAGGCGCTTTGCTTTTGCTGCATTTGGAAATGCAATTAAATGGTGAGTAAAATCATGCTTGAAAAACAACCCAAATGAATAAAATTTTATGGGTGACATTCACTGGGTCAGCATGCAATTGCGGTTTTTGGCAGCATGCCCAGTGTCAGCACGCATTAGCACGTGAAGGACAAATCACAGGAACCCTTACGGATATAAGTTTCAAGCTGTGTTTGGCCTCCTCGGTGTAGCTGGTTACTGGTTTCGCTTTAAGGTATGCTTATATGAGAGACAGTTCCGTTATTTTTTGAAGCGTGATCACCTGCATTCACGATAGTAGCTGTATTATTCAAAATTCCCGTGAAAAGCCTGTTCACATAAATGTGGCTGACTAATATGCATGAAAATCTCCTGCAAGTTTATCATGACTCGACAAATTCATATGTTCACATACAACTTGCAGGTCGTGCAATTAATTCCGATTAAAGATGCTGGGTCTTAGCTCAGAGATAAGTTCGTGTGTGTCCAAGACTCGGGTGTGAGTTTGAGTCCATCTTTAGATGAGCGATTATTTCTTTTTTTTCAAGCCTCTTAGTAACTTAGGGGCAATCCTGCTAATCTACAAATGACGTTTTTCAAAAGGAGCTTGGAAAATGTCCTTACTTTGTTGCGAAGATGCGACCTGCTACAGAGAAAGGTGAATTATCCAGCTATGGTAGGTGGTTGGTTTTCACGACCTAGGTCCGAGAGTCGTCGGAACGATTCGTAAGGTGAGTGATTCTACATCATCACTGCAGTGGTCACGTCTTTAAAGGACTGGAGTGAAGCGATCTTCGGGGCTCCAATGCTGAGCTCTATTTCTATAGGAAACTGCAGCTATTGGTAATTGCATGTCCCACGACCAAATTCCTAATATGGTTTACTGAAAACAATAGGCCAAGTAGTAAATAAACATATAATGTACAGACAATAGCAAAATAAAGTCTTAACAATGATGCTGTAAACAATGGACTCAAGTAATAGGAAGCTTCGGGAATATCTAAACTAAACCGCAATGCCAGCTAAGACAAATCCTGTTAAAAAGTAGATATTGTTATGCTATGTAACAAATGCCAGAAGGCGAGTGAGCATTGAGTTGCAGAAGTCAAGACGGGATGTTAAAAATGCATGGACCAACTTAGACGTGGTTTCCTTATCTTAACAAGAACATATTTTAGCATTGTTATGTAACTGAAAGTAGGCAGATTTGAAATGTAGAGCTGAAGTTGTTGTCTAACAAGAGTTCACTTCCTTGGAATATGACGCCTCGACTTTGCAAAAAACAGGACACCATTTTGTTTACGTCTTTCTTTAAACGTATGCTATGCAATGCCGAATATATGAGAGCAAACTTTGAAATTGCATTTCCGCTGCTGCCGAAATAGTATAGAGAGTTTTTCTGCTGAGTTGTAGACTAATGGCTAGTTTTGATAGTATCAATCCGTACACATACTTTGAAATCCTCCGTCAAACTAACAAATTCCTTATTACCGATTGTAACCAAGCAACGTTTGGAAAAAGCCTAGGTATCCCTGACTGAATCGCCGAAACTACAATATTAGTTTGTTGCTGCTTTAGCAAGCCTGAATATCGCTTTACTAAAGCTGACTATGTCCCTAGTTACTAGATCATATTTTGAGGTGATAGTGCCAACAATGTCTTCTATCCGATACCTGCAGACTGAGATTCTTCATTGCCATTGAGGTTTAAATCATTTTTAAAGCTCAGCTTCCATTTTTTGAATGATATTGCTTGATGAGGTAACATACGCTTGTTATTTTTTTAATTAACCTCCACTTTTAAAAGAACCTTAGTAAATTCTGCAGTGGAAGCAGCTCCCACATTATTTCAAGTAGAAATAAGCTGTTTTACATCTGCCTAGTACATCTTTAAGTAATACCTAAGGTGACTCTTATTGTAGATACCCAAAGCGTCCAATTCAAGCAGGCACCTTAGCTTTCGAGTACTTAATACTAAAGTATGTCCAAGATTACAGCCGGCTTTCTATGGGAAAAATGGCAATCATGACGTTCTCACTTTGGTGAAGCCTTATCTTAGAGCCCAATCTCATTTGGCCATGTACATTTGGTGAAAAGAAAGCACGATCGAAGTTTCAGTGGTAGGGTGTGAATTAAATGACAAGAATAACGTGGTCAGGGTTTTAATTTGAAGGGTCAGAATGCTAATATTGTTAGTAGTGACAGGCACAGAGTAAGCAAGCATTAGCAGTTTAAAGTCACATCACACGGTCCCACTAACTTCTGTGATAAATAGATACACTTTTACCTTGTTTTAAATTGTGGTCAAGTCGCGAGATGTCATGAGGCCAGTGTGATTAAGTTAAAGTCTTTCGGAGAGCACGAACTTGAAGCATGATCTCTAAAGTATTTAAGGTTCGTACGAGGTATAGGTGAAGAGTTTGATTCTGAAAACTGGGTTGTACAATCCTTAACCTGATGTAGGAGTAAACGATGATAACAATTATTCCGATAAATAACCTGGAAACGATACATGCATTGTCCTAAGCGTGAATGACACTACCACATCCCTTTTGCAGCAAATCAAAGCAATTAGGAAGATATTGAGTTATCTGAGGGTGCTTTAATAAGTTAATTATTCTTATTATTATTGTTCATAAAGAAAGCAGAACTGGCTAGTCTTAAGGTCAATCAATTACGGTAGGATTTTCAAGTTAAAAAAGGTAAACAAAACATTAAATTCATTGAACATCAAAGTTGACTAATATAAACAATTTCAAACCTCTCCATTTTAATATTTATCTGCTTGGAAGTAGATCTAAAAGACTAATTTATCTATCATTGGAAATTGTGACTACCTGCATTAGCTAAGACTTTGACCTGAACTAGACTTTCATAGTGTGACAGCTTCTTCGACCCTCAATTAAAATTACTTTTGCATGACTTTATCTCTGTTCAAATGCTTCAAATCGTTACCAATAGAGCTGGAATCGTAAACATTGACTAATATTCATATTTACCCATCCACGATGAGGCATTTTGAAAGAAATCAGTTGTGTACAGCTCGCCTACAGCCTATGCGGCCCTTGGACAGCATCAATGATTGCTTAAAAGCTGATGTATTGGTTAGCACGGCAAGCATACTGCATTGAAAATAATAGTCACCATAGGTGACAGCTGATGACGCTAGCAGTGGAGAGAAGGGGTAAATGTAAGCCTATTGCCTACGCATATAGTGCATCAAATATTTAATAACGGAATCCCTAATGATCACAAATAATAGAATTGGCACATCTAGCTACTCCACAGCTACTATCATACCCTCAAGCTTGCATAGGACAGCATACTCTAGTCTATAAAAGCCTGATAGTGGTATGTGGCTTATAATACTCCATTGTAGTAGTATGCACTATATGAATCTCCGTCTGTAACCACAAAGTCATAAAGCCCAAGTGTGTGTTAAGCAGGATTGTTTTTTATAGCCCACGCACAGCCTAAGCGGCTTTAGGTAGGCATTCGGTAGCCAACGGACTTCGTCTAATACAACAAAGAGAAAGTGGGAAGCATGAAAGAGTCAGTAGAGCAGTTGAGGTAGTGAGTACCATATAAGTAGCAGTTCAGGACCCCTGAAAAGTATGTTCCATCGTTGGCAGTCGAAGAGTAGTCATCGTTGCAGAAGAATTGTGGAAGCGAATTCTGCTGTCTAGCAGAGTTGAAGCTTTACTCGACGACTGTTTTTAAGCTGAGGAATGTATTAGATAATTTAATGTCCACACAGGACCTGAGGGTGCGAACATGCTGAAACTGATGCAGCAGTTCAGCTAATTACGAAGGAGCCAATCCATGGCTTGCCTTGTGGGTCAGTCTAAGAACATTGCTGTGCATCCTTTGCTCAACGAGCAAACATCCTAGCTCATTCAACGAAGGAGACTAGTGCTCAAACCGCTGGGACTTGGAGAGTAGGCTTGCAGCCATATTAATTGTCCGTTGGAGTGGCATAATTGCTTTCTTTGGCAGCCCAGCCAAAAGGGAATTACAATAGTCAAGCCGAGACAGAACTAAAGCCCTAGCTAAATCTTTTACATTTCACTATGGGAGACAGCATCTAATATTGGACGGGGATCAAATGTGATGGCTATATGTAGAGGTAGTCTTCTGAATGAAGCTTTTGAAATTGACTCAGCTGTCGAAAACAACACCTACATTTCGAGCATGTGGTGATGGTTGCACAATATCATCACCGATTAGAAAGGCAAAACCTATTAATCCAGCCTCACGCTTAGGGTTTCCTATGAGCAGCTATCCGGTTTAATCATCGTATAATTTCAGAAGGTTTTCCGACATCCAGTATTGAAAATCGCAAAGGCCAGGATTTACTTTCTCAGTCGCCTCAGCACGTTCCGACGGTTTGAATGGCAAATACAACTGAGTATCTTCAGCGTAGTATAGATATCCTATTCCATGTGCCTTAATCACTTTTTTATACATCGGCCCTAACCTGATGCTGACATGCATGTAAATCCTGTCCGAAGGACTTAACAAAGGTAAGCAGCACAGGAAAGTCATCAGCTGAGACTTAAATGGTTAAGGAGATTCCATTCTATGAACACGCTGCATACAGATTGTACTTTTATTTTCATAAAGTAGCTGCAAACATCTCTATAGTATTAGTAAAGAGAAAAAATTTGCCAAACTTGGGTTTTGCACTATCCTTGTTTGCTTCTTCAATCAAGTTTTTTGCTGCGAGCTAAGGTTCTTCATAATCATGTATTGTTTATCCCAAAGCACTTAGAGCAGCACCAATAATCATTGGAACCGTATGAAAGAATCTCTTGGATTCTTCGTTCTTTCCAATCATGAAGTTGTAGTTCTGATTCAAATTAGTGCATAATGGCAATACAATAAATATACCTATATATTGCCAATGCTGAATCATTGACCTGATTGATCCTCAACTTCACTGCTCAGCTGTTCCTCTTTTCCTGACTCCTATTAAAAGAACTTGGTTAAACGTAGCCACAATCACATATTTCCTTCATATAGAGTCATAAGTACTACTCGAAAGTGCTAATATACTTACTCCATCAATTTTAGCAGCAAATGTTAAGCATAAAAGCCACTAGACGACTGTCGCAGCGAGTAGCTTCATTTATTCTTCAATGGATGAGACATGATCATGGATATTCAAGTGACAGTGATGTAACGTATCTTGGTCTTAAACTCAAAAAAGCCATAAATACCATGTGCGTGTTAAGCAAGAAAGGTTGCCATAGTACACTCACAGCCTAAGCGGCTTTTAGTAGGCATTCGGTAGCCAACAGACTTCGTCGTGCTCAACAAAGAGGAAGTGGAAAGCATAGCTGTGTCAGGACAGCAGTTGATGTAGTGTATAGCATAGAAGTGGCAGCTGAGGACAGCTGAAAGGATGAGCCACATTCGGCAGCGAGACAGTAGTTGCCGTTGTGTAAGAATTGTGAAAGCGAGTTCTACATTCTAGGACCTGCCGAGCTCCAGCTTCTGTCACCAGCCGTCTTTAAGTGGAGGAATGGAACAGCTAATTTATTGTCCATGACGGACCTGAGGGCACGAGGTACCAGAAACTAGTGCAGCAGTTCAACATGATATGAAGTAGCCAAGCCGTGATGGGTTTGTAGTCGGCTAAAGAACTCTGCTCGAGATCCTTTGATCAACCACCAGCGATCCTTGATTTTAGCAAAGGAGACGCTTGTTCAAGCTATTGGGACTTTTAAACCATTCTTGCAGTCATAGTAATAGCCTGCTGCAGTGGTCTAGTGGCTTCTTTTGATAGCCAAGACACAAGTGAATTACAGTAATTAAGCTGAGATGAAACAAAGGAGATAGTTAAGTGTGTTTGCAAGCCAATGTGAAAGACAGCTCCTAATCATATACGGGTATCAAACGGTATAGCAAGCTGTAAAAGCAGTCTTCTGAATGAAGCTTTTCATTTTAGGCTGCTGTCAAAAGCGACACCAAGATTTCGAGCAAGTGGTGATGGTCGCACAACAGCATCACCAATTAAGAAGAGCAAAGCCTTTTCGTCCGGCTACATGCTTAGGGTGCCCCAGGAGCAGAGGTTCGGTTTTATCGTCAGTCAGTTTCAAAAAGTATCCCTCCATCCTAGACCGATAGACTGCGAACCAACTGTTTGACCATTCACGTACTGCAGCAGATTCCGACATTTTTAATGGCAAATACAGCTGACTATCGTCGGCATGAAAGCGATATCCTATTTCACGGGTGTCAATCGTATTTTCAAGTGGTTTTTGGGTGATAACAGGGTCGTCAAAACAGTTTATTGTCAACTAGGTTGTCAAACTTAAATCTAGTATATAGCATCTCAATGAATAGAATTAGCATGATTGCACCTGGATCTCATTCTGCATATAAAGGACAAGATCGATATGGTTGTGTTGAAAAAATTGGAACAAAGTAACACGTATTTCTAAACCATTAGTATTTGCTAACCTATTAGGAATACCGAAAATTGGTTTACCAGTAGATTTCTTACGTGAATGCATGACTTACACCACCAAGAACACTGGCCATTCAATTAGCCCGTGCATTACTCTGAACTGCCACATGCACAAGATTTGTGTGTATGTAGCCTAATTATCAACCAAGGCTTGTTTCGATAAGGATACCAAGTCTAAGTTGATCCACCCATTTGTGAGATCCCGACATGACTTCTGAAACTCGTTGCTTGCAGGCCTACCAGCATGTGAAATCAGGCGATTACAGCAGGCTTAAAACACCACAGCTAGGCTATTTTGTCCTGAACGCAGCAGTTGCCACAGCACACCCCCTCCTGACCGACCTAAATTGGCTGCAAGTCCAGCAAAAATTCGACTTGAAAGTTTGTTTGCTCACTTCTACATCTATAATTTTTTTCGCTACAGCCAATCTCTCAGATTTACTCCTCCAGCAGGCCCAGTACTGAACCACCCACTTTTCGGAATCCGGCACTTTATCACAACCTCGTACAAACCACAAGTTCGTTGGGGACCGAGCATCTAGTTCGTATTTTCCATGAGCCCTGAACTAGCTCTTGACTTGTGTCAAAACATCCCCTGACTTGACCACATTTAAAAGGAACTTAAACACACTTCTATTTAGGACTGTATTTAATCGGTCCCTGTGATTCGTCCTTCATGTGCTTATGCATGCTGACACGTTCCATGCTGCCAGTAACCACAATTTCATAATTACCCTGTGCATATCACCACTAATCACTGTATTCATGTTGTTTATGAAGCATGATATTACTCGCCACGAAATCAAGTTTCACTTGGCAGCAATTGTAAAGCGCCTAGTAAGAGATTGATTTATTGGAGGGTGCTTTATCAAGTGCATTATTATTAAAATTAATATTTAAACATATAGAGTCAGTCGCGTTTTTCATATTTGCTAAGCCGATTGATTTTAAAACTATCAGTAAATGTATTAACGAATACTAAAACTCCATTTTTTAGGACATAGGATTAAGAGTAAGAGTGCTGTCTAAAGCTTTAATGAAAACTGTTAGACTCTCGTTCTACGAAGCTATATAGAACGTGGCAGTATGGATATAGTATAAACTTACGGATGTAGGTTTCAATCTGTGCTTGGCCTCCTCAGTGTAGCTGGTTACTGGTTTCGCTTCAAGGTACGCTTAAATGAGAGACAGTTCCGTTATTTTTTTAAGTGTGATCACCTACTGCATTCAGGATGGTAGCTGTGTTAATCAAAATTCCCGTGAAAAACCTGTACAGATAAATATGGCTGACAAATATGCACGACAATCTCTTGCAAGTTTAGCCTGACTCGAAAAATTCATATGTTCACATACAACTTTTCGGTCGTGCAATTAATTCCGATAAAAGATGCTGGGTCTTAGCCCAGAGATAAGTTCGTGTGTGTCTGCGACTAGGATGTGAGTTTGAGTCCATCTTTAGATGAGCGATTATGTTTCTTATTGCGAGCTTGCATAGTAACTTATGGGCTATCCCGCCAATCTACAACGACGTATTTTAAAAGAAGCCAGAGAGATGTCCTTGTTTTATTGCGAAGCTGCGACCTGATACAGAGAAAGGTGAATTATCAAGCGATGGAACGTGGTTGGTTTTCACGACCTAGGTCAGAGAGTCGTCGGATAAATCCTAAGGTAGGTGATTCTATATCATCACTGTAGTGGCCACGTCTTTAAGGAATGGAGTGAATCGAGTGACTGGGCTCTACTGCTGAGTTCAATTTCTTTAGGGAATTGCAGCTATTGGTATTTTTATTTAGCATTAGCAATTAAATGCTGAAGCACACGTTCCCTCTAACTTCCATGATAAATAGATACACTTTTAGCTTATTTTGAATTGTGGTCAAGTCACTCGATGTCACGACGCCAGTTTGAGTAAGTTCCAGTCTTTCGGAGAGCACGAACTTGAAGCACGTTTTATAAAGTATTAAAATGTTCGTACGGGGTATAGGTGAGGAGTTTGATTCTTAAAACTGGGTTGTACGATCGTAAGCCTGATGTAGGAGTCAACCCGATAAATAACTCGGAGCCGAGAAATGAAGGAACCTAAACGTAAATGAAATAACCGCATCCCTTTGCTGCAAATGAAAGCACCTAGAAAGGGATTAAGTTCTCTGAGGGTGCTTTATCAAGTTCATTATTATTATTATTATTATTATTATTCTTAAAGGAAGCAGTACTGGCTAGTCTTAGTGTTAAACCATTACGGTAGGGTCTGCTAGTTAAAAAGGGTTAACAAGATACGAAATTAATCAAAAATCAAAGTTGACTAATATAAACAGTTTTAAACCTCTCCGTTTTGATATATATATATATATATATATATATATATATATATATATATATATCTGCTTAAAAGCAGATACAAAAGACCAATTCATCAATTATTTCAAATTTCCACTATCTGCAAAAGCCAAGACTTTGGCCTTAACTAGACTTCCATAAAGTGACAGCTTCTTCGACCCCCAATTCAAATTAGTTTTGCATGACTTTGTCACTATGCAAATGCATCGAATGATTACCAATATAGCTGGAATCGTGAACAGTGACTAATATTCATATGTATCCATCCACGAGGAGACATTTTGAATGCATTCAACATTACGCGAATTGCTGTCTCTTCATCTATAAAAAGCCGAGAGAGTATCTTTGTCTCTGTGAGATTCTAGATTTTAATATTTCTCACTGAAATTCTTAATCAAATGTGGTGGGAATTTCCTAGCCGACTGAAGGAAACTCGCACAAGTAAACGAAACTTAGGAGGAAATTTGAGTGAGCTAAGGAATACAGTTTATTAAGTAACTGAAATTAAATTAGCTTGGTGATGGATAGCAAGGTTGAGCCTTTCACGACTTCTTAAGAAACGTTGCCAGAGAAAAAGTTGACTGAGATTTGGTGAAGTGATTTCTATCGGGTGCATCCAGAACAGGTGTAGCATGTGTTGTTAATAACAGTTTGAATGGGAAATATATTGCTAATATCCGGGATTTAGTAACTTTCTTTGTAGCTATGAGGGAACACGACTCTTGAAGCCTGCCAGCACTGGGCCGAAACATTTTGAGGGCTCAGACTGCCTTAGCAGCTGCAAGCTCACGAGTGGTGGAAGAGCTGACAGTAACCCGGCTGCTGACTCGGCATGCCTGCCCAAATCTATGCATTGAAAGCATCTGCCGGGCATCAATTTTCCACAAACTGCCACAAGCTGTCGTGCGGGCTCGGAACGAACAATGACATGACAGAGCCACAAACAAGGCATGCATGGTATTTAGGGCTGCCGAACGAGTTCAATGAAAGGCGAGGGCTAGATCCCTCGACCAGCTCAGCAGGCTACCTTGTGTAGACTGGGCTTGGCCGGCATTGCTTGAAATAAATCCTTACCTGTTGAAGCCAGTAGACTTGTTGCTCAATCCCACTACCCAGCCAGACTAGGGGTCATGCTGACGGCTTTCACAGTAGCCATAGTCATCCCCAGTGGCTGCGAGAAACAGTATTACTACCTAGATGGAACGAAAAAGATAATTTCACGACACAGCAACAAGAAGATCTTCAGCCTGTGACGGTAGAGATGTACAAATTCTTGAGTTTTCCTGATAAAGGAACAACAAATATGCATTCAAATAATATCCCGATCGTCTTAGGACTTTGCGAGAGAACAATATCATTTAGAAGAGCATGCATGTAGTTTTTAACAGTTTTTAGATTCTGCACTTACATTAGGCGTATTGGGCAAACAAGCAACCACTCCAAATAATT
>WPIO01000557.1:0-26001 GCA_009760855.2 Cristatella mucedo
TCGGAGCGTGCGCTGACTGGCAGCAGAGTGCTGCACCATGTTTAAAGCATTTCGCACGTAAATAACACCTTTCGCACGAGTTCGCACCAGATCGCGGAATATGTAGAAACTTCAAATCTGCATGTCGGAGCGTGCGCTGACTGGCAGCAGAGTGCTGCACCATGTTTAAAGCATTTCGCACGTAAATAACACGTTTCGCACGAGTTCGCACCAGATCGCGGAATGTGTAGAAAACTTCAAATCTGCATGTCGGAGCGTGCGCTGACTGGCAGCAGAGTGCTGCACCATGTTTAAAGCATTTCGCACGTAAATAACACGTTTCGCACGAGTTCGCACCAGATCGCGGAATATGTAGAAACTTCAAATCTGCATGTCGGAGCGTGCGCTGACTGGGCAGCAGAGTGCTGCACCATGTTTAAAGCATTTCGCACGTAAATAACACGTTTCGCACGAGTTCGCACCAGATCGCGGAATGTGTAGAAACTTCAAATCTGCATGTCGGAGCGTGCGCTGACTGGCAGCAGAGTGCTGCACCATGTTTAAAGCATTTCGCACGTAAATAACACGTTTCGCACGAGTTCGCACCAGATCGCGGAATATGTAGAAACTTCAAATCTGCATGTCGGAGCGTGCGCTGACTGGCAGCAGAGTGCTGCACCATGTTTAAAGCATTTCGCACGTAAATAACACGTTTCGCACGAGTTCGCACCAGATCGCGGAATGTGTAGAAACTTCAAATCTGCATGTCGGAGCGTGCGCTGACTGGCAGCAGAGTGCTGCACCATGTTTAAAGCATTTCGCACGTAAATAACACGTTTCGCACGAGTTCGCACCAGATCGCGGAATGTGTAGAAACTTCAAATCTGCATGTCGGAGCGTGCGCTGACTGGCAGCAGAGTGCTGCACCATGTTTAAAGCATTTCGCACGTAAATAACACGTTTCGCACGAGTTCGCACCAGATCGCGGAATGTGTAGAAAACTTCAAATCTGCATGTCGGAGCGTGCGCTGACTGGCAGCAGAGTGCTGCACCATGTTTAAAGCATTTCGCACGTAAATAACACGTTTCGCACGAGTTCGCACCAGATCGCGGAATATGTAGAAACTTCAAATCTGCATGTCGGAGCGTGCGCTGACTGGGCAGCAGAGTGCTGCACCATGTTTAAAGCATTTCGCACGTAAATAACACGTTTCGCACGAGTTCGCACCAGATCGCGGAATGTGTAGAAACTTCAAATCTGCATGTCGGAGCGTGCGCTGACTGGCAGCAGAGTGCTGCACCATGTTTAAAGCATTTCGCACGTAAATAACACAGTTCGCACGAGTTCGCACCAGATCGCGGAATATGTAGAAACTTCAAATCTGCATTTCGGAGCGTGCGCTGACTGGCAGCAGAGTGCTGCACCATGTTTAAAGCATTTCGCACGTAAATAACACCTTTCGCACGAGTTCGCACCAGATCGCGGAATATGTAGAAACTTCAAATCTGCATGTCGGAGCGTGCGCTGACTGGCAGCAGAGTGCTGCACCATGTTTAAAGCATTTCGCACGTAAATAACACGTTTCGCACGAGTTCGCACCAGATCGCGGAATGTGTAGAAACTTCAAATCTGCATGTCGGAGCGTGCGCTGACTGGCAGCAGAGTGCTGCACCATGTTTAAAGCATTTCGCACGTAAATAACACAGTTCGCACGAGTTCGCACCAGATCGCGGAATATGTAGAAACTTCAAATCTGCATTTCGGAGCGTGCGGTGACTGGGCAGCAGAGTGCTGCACCATGTTTAAAGCATTTCGCACGTAAATAACACGTTTCGCACGAGTTCGCACCAGATCGCGGAATGTGTAGAAACTTCAAATCTGCATGTCGGAGCGTGCGCTGACTGGCAGCAGAGTGCTGCACCATGTTTAAAACATTTCGCACGTAAATAACACGTTTCGCACGAGTTCGCACCAGATCGCGGAATATGTAGAAACTTCAAATCTGCATGTCGGAGCGTGCGCTGACTGGCAGCAGAGTGCTGCACCATGTTTAAAGCATTTCGCACGTAAATAACACGTTTCGCACGAGTTCGCACCAGATCGCGGAATGTGTAGAAACTTCAAATCTGCATGTCGGAGCGTGCGCTGACGGGCAGCAGAGTGCTGCACCATGATTAGAGCATTTCGCACGTAAATAACACGTTTCACACGAGTTCGCACCAGATCGCGGAATATGTAGAAACTTCAAATCTGCATGTCGGAGCGTGCGCTGACTGGCAGCAGAGTGCTGCACCATGTTTAAAGCATTTCGCACGTAAATAACACAGTTCGCACGAGTTCGCACCAGATCGCGGAATATGTAGAAACTTCAAATCTGCATGTCGGAGCGTGCGCTGACTGGCAGCAGAGTGCTGCACCATGTTTAAAGCATTTCGCACGTAAATAACACGTTTCGCACGAGTTCGCACCAGATCGCGGAATGTGTAGAAACTTCAAATCTGCATGTCGGAGCGTGCGCTGACTGGCAGCAGAGTGCTGCACCATGTTTAAAGCATTTCGCACGTAAATAACACGTTTCGCACGAGTTCGCACCAGATCGCGGAATATGTAGAAACTTCAAATCTGCATGTCGGAGCGTGCGCTGACTGGCAGCAGAGTGCTGCACCATGTTTAAAGCATTTCGCACGTAAATAACACGTTTCGCACGAGTTCGCACCAGATCGCGGAATGTGTAGAAACTTCAAATCTGCATGTCGGAGCGTGCGCTGACTGGCAGCAGAGTGCTGCACCATGTTTAAAGCATTTCGCACGTAAATAACACCTTTCGCACGAGTTCGCACCAGATCGCGGAATATGTAGAAACTTCAAATCTGCATGTCGGAGCGTGCGCTGACTGGCAGCAGAGTGCTGCACCATGTTTAAAGCATTTCGCACGTAAATAACACGTTTCGCACGAGTTCGCACCAGATCGCGGAATATGTAGAAACTTCAAATCTGCATGTCGGAGCGTGCGCTGACGTCACGCATTAGTTCTTGCACCATAAGTATTCAAGGCATTTCGCACGTAAATACACTTTTCTCCCGATTTCGCAACCCAAACGCTGAATTGTGGACCCTTCAAACTCTGCAGGGTAGTCTATCGTGACGCGACGAGGCAAGCATATGCTGCACTATTGTTAAGCATTTCGCACGTAAGATACACTTTTCGTGCCAGTTTGACATGATCGCGGAAGATAGTAACAAACTTCACACATCATTCTTCATGTCTGGAGTGCGTGCGTGACTGCAGCATACAGTGCATACAGCATGGTTTATAGCAAGTGGGGTGTGGGTTGAGCACCTTCCACTAAACACGGTTCACGGTCGACACATACGCGGGGGCGGGCAAGAGCGACACATAGCGAAGGGAATCCACATCCGAACGGGTTCGGCGATGCGGGGGCTGCTCACACATGGCCGCAGAGTTGCGCACCATCGTTCAAAAAAAAACACACACATTTCACAGAAATAAAAACACTTTACTCAAAACGATTCTCAGGCATGGGTCGGCGATGGGAATATGTCGTGAGAACACATACTACCCACATCATCATTCAATGTCGTGGAGGGCACCTGAATGGTCAGCAGAGTGATGCACCATGTTTTTATAGCCCCATCCAAGCGAAGGCAGTGCGACGTTTTTGGCGCCACAATGTAACACCCAGATCGCGGTAATGTGGTAGACACTGGCAATCTGCCGCGATCGGTTTGCGCGCTGTACACAAACCAAGCAGTGCTAGCAGCCCTTTTAGCAAACCATGTTCGCACTGAAGGATACCCGCGTCATCTTCACTCTCCCCACCGAGTTCGTGGACAACAGGACAGGCCGCAGTCTCGCGGGGGTAAGGGTGTTTATCAACGGCCAAAGCTTCTGGTCGGATGCGCAGTGCGCTGATCGGCAAGACTATCAAGTTCTGCCACCATGATAAAATATAAGGCAATTGTCGCCTCGGGTTAGACTACAACGGATTTTAACGGACGTTGCGTGACAAGCAGAGCGAGAGCTCGGAGAATATGTTAGCAACTGAAAATAACAAAGCAATCTCAAATGAGGTCGGGGAGCGGTGGCACACTGAGTGCAAGCAGAGTCTTCCTGCACCAGGGATGTAAGGGCGTTCTCAGCGCGTCAAATAAACCCGTGTCGCACGATTTCGCAGCAGATCGCGGGATATGGTAGATAGAAATACAACATCGGCCACTGTCGAACGGTGCGATAACTGCCAGCAGCGTGTCTTTGCGCGAATTTATAAAGCATTGCGGCACGTAAATGACACGTGTCGCACGTTTTCGACACCAAAGAATCATGCGTGTATGTGGAGAGAAAACCACACTTCAATCTTTCTGGTCGGAGGATAGCGCTGACTGGGCAGCATATGTTTTGTACATGTTTAAAGCATTTCGCACGTAAATAACACGTTTCGCCCGAGTTCGCACCAGATCGCGGAATATGTAGCCGGCGAGAGTGCGCACCCATGGTTAAAAGCATTGGCACGTAAAATAAAACACGTTTCGCACAGTTCGCACCAGATCGCGGAATGTTTGTAGCTACCTTCATATAGCAGTCAGATGTTGCGCTCACTGGTAGCAGCGTGCTGCACCATTTTAAAGCGTTTTGCACGGAAATAACACGTGAGCACACGTTCGCACAAGATCACGGCACAAAGGGGAAACTTTAAAATTGATGTCGGAGGGGGTGCTGACGCGGCGCAGAGTGCAGCACCATGATTAGAGCATTCGCACGTAAATAACACGTTTTCGCTACGACGTTCGCAACAGAATCGCGGCGGCATGTTAGAAAGTTCAAAGCTGCATGTCGCGCGAGAATGGGCTGACCGATCACAGGCCGCAAGTGCGTGCTCACCCAATACCTAATATAAAAAGACGGCATAATGTCGGCACATGAAATAGCCACGTTATTACTGACACGGGGTATCACAACAAGATCGGCGATGTTGAACAACATAGGACACATCGAATCTTACCATGTCTGACGAGATACATGCTAACTGGCAGCAGAAGGCTGGCCACCCATATTTAAACGCATTTCGCCGGAAAATAACACGTTGTCGCACGAGTTCGCAGAGCACCAGATGCGGAATGTGTAGTAAATTCCCAATCTGCATGGTCGGAGCGTGTCGCAAATAGGCAGCAGAGAGGCTTGCAGCTATGTTTCTAAGCCTTTCCGCACGTAAATAACACGTTTAAAAACGAGTTCGCAAACCAGATCGCGGTAATATGTAGAAACTTCCAATCTTCATGTCGGAGCGTGCGGCGCTTGACTGGCAGCACGGAGTGCTGGCACCTATGTTTAAACGCATTTCGCACGTATAACACGTTTCGCACCGAGTTTTCGCAGCAGATCGCGGAATATGGTGTAGAAACTTTAAAGGTCTGCATGTCGGAGCGTGCACTGACGTGCAGCAGAGTGCTGCACCATGATTAGAGCATTTCGCACGTAAATAACACGTTTCGCACGAGTTCGCACCAGATCGCGGAATGTGTAGAAACTTCAAATCTGCATGTCGGACCGTGCGCTGACTGGCAGCAGAGTGCTGCACCATGTTTAAAGCGTTTTGCACGGAAATAACACGTTTCGCTGCACGGAATAAGTTCGCAACCAGACGCGGAATATGTAGAAACCTTTAAATGCCTGCATGTCGGAGGCGTGGCTGACTGGCAGCAGAGATGATGCAACATGATTAAAGCATTTCGGCACGTAGAATACACTTTTTACGCAACGAGTTCGCGACCAGATCGCTTGGAATGTGTTAGAACACTTCAAAGTCCTCGGCATGTCGGAGCGCGTGCACTGACTGTCAGCAGAGTGCTGCACCATGTTTAAAGCATTTCGCACGTAAATAACACGTTTCGCACGAGTTCGCACCAGATCGCGGAATATGTAGACACTTCAAATCTTCATGTCGGAGCGTGCGCTGACTGGCAGCAGAGTGCAGCACCATGATTAGAGCATTTCGCACGTAAATAACACGTTTCGCACGAGTTCGCACCAGATCGCGGAATATGTAGAAACTTCAAATCTTCATGTCGGAGCGTGCGCTGACGGGCAGCAGAGTGCTGCACCATGATTTAAAGCATTTCGCACGTAAATAACACGTTTCGCACGAGTTCGCACCAGATCGCGGATATGTAGAAACTTCAAATCTGCATGTCGGAGCGTGCGCTGACTGGCAGCAGAGTTCTGCACCATGTTTAAAGCATTTCGCACGTAAATAACACGTTTCGCACGAGTTCGCACGAGATCGCGGAATATGTAGAAACTTCAAATCTGCATGTCGGAGCGTGCGCTGACTGGCAGAAGAGTGGGGCACCATGTTTAAAGCATTTCGCACGTAAATAACACGTTTCGCACGAGTTCGCACCAGATCGAGGAATGTGTAGAAACTTCAAATCTGCATGTCGGAGCGTGCGCTGACTGGCAGCAGAGTGCTGCACTATGGTTTAAAGCATTTCGCACGTAAATAACACGTTTTCGCACGAGTTCGCACAGATCGCGGAATGTGTAGAAACTTCAAATCTGCATGGCGGAGCGTGCGCTGACTGGCAGCAGAGTTGCTGCACCATGTTTTAAAGCATTTCGCACGTAAATAACACGTTTCGCACGTGAGTTCGCACCAGAGATCGCGGAATGTGTATGAAACTTCAATCTGCATTTCGGAGCGTGCGCTGACTGGCAGCAGAGTGCTGCACTATGTTTAAAGCATTTCGCACGTGAATAACACGTTTCGCACGAGTTCGCACCAGATCGCGGAATATGTAGAAACTTCAAATCTTCATGTCGGAGCGTGCGCTGACTGGCAGCAGAGTGCTGCACCATGTTTAAAGCATTTCGCACGTAAATAACACGTTTCGCACGAGTTCGCACCAGATCGCGGAATGTGTAAAAAATTCAAATCTGCATGTCGGAGCGTGCGCTGACTGGCAGCAGAGTGCTGCACCATGTTTAAAGCATTTTGCACGGAAATAACACGTTTCGCACAAGTTCGCACCAGATCGCGGAATATGTAGAAACTTTAAATCTGCATGTCGGAGCGTGCCCTGACATGCAGCAGAGTGCGGCACCATGTTTGAAGAATTTCGGACGTTAATAACACGTTTTAAACGAGTTTGCACCAGATCGCGGAATATGTAGAAACTTCAAATCTGCATGTCGGAGCGTGCGCTGAATGGCAGCAGAGTGCTGCACCATGTTTAAAGCATTTCGCACGTAAATAACACGTTTTCGCACGAGTTCGCACCAGATCGCGGAATATGTAGAAACTTCAAATCTGCATGTCGGAGCGTGCGCTGAGTGGCAGCAGAGTGCTGCACCATGTTTAAAGCATTTCGCACGTAAATAACACGTTTCGCACGAGTTCGCACCAGATCGCGGAATATGTAGACACTTCAAATCTGCATGTCGGAGCGTGCGCTGACAGGCAGCAGAGTGCTGCACTATGTTTAAAGCATTTCGCACGTAAATAACACGTTTCGCACGAGTTCGCACCAGATCGCGGAATGTGTAGAAACTTCAAATCTGCATGTCGGAGCGTGCGCTGACTGGCAGCAGAGTGCTGCACCATGTTTAAAGCATTTCGCACGTAATAAACACGTTTCGCACGAGTTCGCACCAGATCGCGGAATGTGTAGAAACTTCAAATCTGCATGTCGGAGCGTGCGCTGACTGGCAGCAGAGTGCTGCACTATGTTTAAAGCATTTCGCACGTAAATAACACGTTTCGCACGAGTTCGCACCAGATCGCGGAATATGTAGACACTTCAAATCTGCATGTCGGAGCGTGCGCTGACTGGCAGCAGAGTGCTGCACCATGTTTAAAGCATTTCGCACGTAAATAACACGTTTTCGCACGAGTTCGCACCAGATCGCGGAATGTGTTATGTGAAACTTCAAATCTGCATGTCGGAGCGTGCGCTGACTGGCAGCAGAGTTCTGCACCATGTTTAAAGCATTTCGCACGTAAATAACACGTTTTAAACGATTTCGCACCAGATCGCGGAATATGTAGAAACTTCAAATCTGCATGTCGGAGCGTGCTCTGAATGGCAGCAGAGTTCTGCACCATGTTTAAAGCATTTCGCACGTAAATAACACGTTTCGCACGAGTTCGCAGCCAGATCGCGGAATGTGTAGAAAACCAAAATCTGCATGTCGGAGCGTGCGCTGACTGGCAGCAGAGTGCTGCACTATGTTTAAAGCATTTCGCACGTAAATAACACGTTTCGCACGAGTTCGCACCAGATCGCGGAATATGTAGAAACTTCAAATCTGCATGTCGGAGCGTGCGCTGACGGGCAGCAGAGTGCAGCACCATGATTAGAGCATTTCGCACGTAAATAACACGTTTCGCACGAGTTCGCACCAGATCGCGGAATATGTAGAAACTTCAAATCTGCATGTCGGAGCGTGCGCTGACTGGCAGCAGAGTGCTGCACCATGTTTAAAGCATTTCGCACGTAAATAACACGTTTCGCACGAGTTCGCACCAGATCGCGGAATATGTAGAAACTTCAAATCTGCATGTCGGAGCGTGAGCTGAATGGCAGCAGAGTTCTGCACCATGTTTAAAGCATTTCGCACGTAAATAACACGTTTCGCACGAGTTCGCACCAGATCGTGCGGGAAGGTGTATCGATAAACTTCAAATCTGCATGTCGGAGCGTGCGCTGACTGGCAGCAGAGTGCTGCACCATGTTTAAAGCATTTCGCACGTAAATAACACGTTTCGCACGAGTTCGCACCAGATCGCGGAATATGTAGAAACTTCAAATCTGCATTTCGGAGCGTGTGGTGACTGGCAGCAGAGTGCTGCACCATGTTTAATGCATTTCGCACGTAAATAACACGTTTCGCACGAGTTCGCACCAGATCGCGGAATATGTAGACACTTCAAATCTTCATGTCGGAGCGTCTGCGCCATGTTTAAAGCATTTCGCACGTAAATAACACGTTTCGCACGAGTTCGCACCAGATCGCGGAATATGTAGACACTTCAAATCTTCATGTCGGAGCGTGCGCTGACTGGCAGCAGAGTGCTGCACCATGTTTAAAGCATTTTGCACGGAAATAACACGTTTCGCACGAGTTCGCACCAGATCGCGGAATGTGTAGAAACTTCAAATCTGCATGTCGGAGCGTGCGCTGACTGCAGCAGAGTGCTGCACCATGTTTAAAGCATTTCGCACGTAAATAACACGTTTCGCACAAGTTCGCACCAGATCGCGGAATATGTAGAAACCTTAAATCTGCATGTCGGAGCGTGCGCTGACTGGCAGCAGAGTGCGGCACCATGTTTTAAAGCATTTCGCACGTAAATAACACGTTTCGCAAGAGTTCGGAGCAGATTGTGGAATGTCTAGAAACTTCCAATCTGCCTGTGGGAGCGTGTTCTGACTTGCAGCATAGTGCTGCACCATGTTTAATGTATTTCGAACGTAAATAACACGTTTCGCACAAGCTCGCACCAGATCGCGGAATATGTAGAAACTTCAAATCTGCATGTCGGAGCGTGCGCTGACTGGCAGCAGAGTGCTGCACCATGTTTAAAGCATTTCGCACGTAAATAACACGTTTCGCACGAGTTCGCACCAGATCGCGGAATATGTAGAAACTTCAAAATCTGCATGTCGGAGCGTGCGCTGACTGGCAGCAGAGTTGTGCACCATGTTTAAAGCATTTCGCACGTAAATAACACGTTTCGCACGAGTTCGCACCAGATCGCGGAATATGTAGAAACTTCAAATCTGCATGTCGGGGCGTTGCGCTGAAGTGCAAAGCAGAGTGCTGCACCATGATAGAGCATTTCGGCACGTAAATAACACGTTTTCGCACGAGTTCGCACCAGATCGCGGAATATGTAGAAACTTCAAATCTGCATGTCGGAGCGTGCGCTGACTGGCAGCAGAGTGTGCACCCTGTTTTAAAGCATTTCGCACGTAAATAACACGTTTCGCACGAGTTCGCACCAGATCGCGGAATATGTAGACACTTTCAAATCTGCATGTCGGAGCGTGCGCTGACTGGCAGCAGAGTGCTGCACTATGTTTAAAGCATTTCGCACGTAAATAACACGTTTTCGCACGAGTTCGCACCAGATCGCGGAATATGTAGAAACTTCAAATCTGCATGTCGGAGCGTGCGCTGAATGGCAGCAGAGTGCTGCACTATGAAAAAAGCATTTCGCACGTAAATAACACGTTTCGCACGAGTTCGCACCAGATCGCGGAATATGTGTAAAAACTTCAAATCTGCATGTCGGAGCGTGCGCTGACTGGCAGCAGAGTGCTGCACCATGTTTAAAGCATTTCGCACGTAAATAACACGTTTCGCACGAGTTCGCACCAGATCGCGGAATATGTAGAAACTTCAAATCTGCATTTCGGAGCGTTGAGCTGACTGGCAGCAGAGTGCTGCACCATGTTTAAAGCATTTCGCACGTAAATAACACGTTTCGCACGAGTTCGCACCAGATCGCGGAATGTGTTGAGACTTCAAATCTGCATGTCGGAGCGTGCGCTGACTGGCAGCAGAGTGCTGCACCATGTTAAAAGCATTTCGCACGTAAATAACACGTTTCGCACGAGTTCGCACCAGATCGCGGAATGTGTAGAAACTTCAAATCTGCATGTCGGAGCGTGTGCTGACTGGCAGCAGAGTGCTGCACCATGTTTAAAGCATTTCGCACGTAAATAACACGTTTCGCACGAGTTCGCACCAGATCGCGGAATATGTAGAAACTTCAAATCTGCATGTCGGAGCGTGCGCTGACTGGCAGCAGAGTGCTGCACCATGTTTAAAGCATTTCGCACGTAAATAACACGTTTCGCACGAGTTCGCACCAGATCGGGGAATGTGTAGAAACTTCAAATCTGCATGTCGGAGCGTGCGCTGACTGGCAGCAGAGTGCTGCACCATGTTTAAAGCATTTCGCACGTAAATAACACGTTTCGCACGAGTTCGCACCAGATCGCGGAATATGTAGAAACTTCAACTCTGCATGTCGGAGCGTGCGCTGAAGTGCAGCAGAGTGCTGCACCATGATTAGAGCATTTCGCACGTAAATAACACGTTTCGCACGAGTTCGCACCAGATCGCGGAATGTGTAGAAACTTCAAATCTGCATGTCGGAGCGTGCGCTGACTGGCAGCAGAGTTCTGCACCATGTTTAAAGCATTTCGCACGTAAATAACACGTTTCGCACGAGTTCGCACCAGATCGCGGAATATGTAGACACTTCAAATCTGCATGTCGGAGCGTGCGCTGAATGGCAGCAGAGTTCTGCACCATGTTTAAAGCATTTCGCACGTAAATAACACGTTTCGCACGAGTTCGCAGCAGATCGCAGAATATAAAGAAACTTCAAATCTGCATGTCGGAGCTTGCGCTGACTGGCAGCAGAGTGCTGCACTATGTTTAAAGCATTTCGCACGTAAATAACACGTTTCGCACGAGTTAGCACCAGATCGCGGAATATGTAGAAACTTCAAATCTGCATGTCGGAGCGTGTGAGCTGAGTGGCAGCAGAGTGCTGCACCATGTTTAAAGCATTTCGCACGTAAATAACACGTTTCGCACGAGTTCGCACCAGATCGCGGAATGTGTAGAAACTTCAAATCTGCATGTCGGAGCGTGAGCTGACTGGCAGCAGAGTGCTGCACCATGTTTAAAGCATTTCGCACGTAAATAACACGTTTCGCACGAGTTCGCACCAGATCGCGGAATATGTAAGAAACTTCAAATCTGCATGTCGGAGCGTGAGCTGACTGGCAGCAGAGTGCTGCACCATGTTTTAAAGCATTTCGCACGTAAATAACACGTTTCGCACGAGTTCGCACCAGATCGCGGAATATGTAGAAACTTTAAATCTGCATGTCGGAGCGTGAGCTGACTGACTGGGCAGCAGAGTGCTGCACCATGTTTAAAGCATTTCGCACGTAAATAACACGTTTCGCACGAGTTCGCACCAGATCGCGGAATGTGTAAGAAACTTCAAATCTGCATGTCGGAGCGTGCGCTGACTGGCAGCAGAGTGCTGCACCATGTTTAAAGCATTTCGCACGTAAATAACACGTTTCGCACGAGTTCGCACCAGATCGCGGAATATGTAGAAACTTCAAATCTGCATGTCGGAGCGTGCGCTGACTGGCAGCAGAGTGCTGCACCATGTTTAAAAAGCATTTTCGCACGTAAATAACACGTTTCGCACGAGTTCGCACCAGATCGCGGAATGTGTAGAAACTTCAAATCTGCATGTCGGAGCGGGCGCTGACTGGCAGCAGAGTGCGGCACCATGTTTAAAGCATTTCGCACGTAAATAACACGTTTCGCACGAGTTCGCACCAGATCGCGGAATGTGTAGAAACTTCAAATCTGCATGTCGGAGCGTGCGCTGACTGGCAGCAGAGTGCTGCACCATGTTTAAAGCGTTTTGCACGGAAATAACACGTTTCGCACAAGTTCGCACCAGATCGCGGAATATGTAGAAACTTCAAATCTGCATGTCGGAGCGTGCGCTGACTGGCAGCAGAGTTCTGCACCATGTTTAAAGCATTTCGCACGTAAATAACACGTTTCGCACGAGTTCGCAGCAGATCGCGGAATGTGTAGAAACTTCAAATCTGCATGTCGGAGCGTGCGCTGACTGGCAGCAGAGTGCTGCACCATGATTAGAGCATTTCGCACGTAAATAACACGTTTCGCACGAGTTCGCACCAGATCGCGGAATGTGTAGAAACTTCAAATCTGCATGTCGGAGCGTGCGCTGACTGGCAGCAGAGTGCTGCACCATGTTTAAAGCATTTCGCACGTAAATAACACGTTTCGCACGAGTTCGCACCAGATCGCGGAATATGTAGAAACTTCAAATCTGCATGTCGGAGCGTGCGCTGACTGGCAGCAGAGTGCTGCACCATGTTTAAAGCATTTCGCACGTAAATAACACGTTTCGCACGAGTTCGCACCAGATCGCGGAATGTGTAGAAACTTCAAATCTGCATGTCGGAGCGTGAGCTGACTGGCAGCAGAGTGCTGCACCATGTTTAAAGCATTTCGCACGTAAATAACACGTTTCGCACGAGTTCGCACCAGATCGCGGAATGTGTAGAAACTCCAAATCTGCATGTCGGAGCGTGCGCTGACTGGCAGCAGAGTGCTGCACTATGTTTAAAGCATTTCGCACGTAAATAACACGTTTCGCACGAGTTCGCACCAGATCGCGGAATGTGTAGAAACTTCAAATCTGCATGTCGGAGCGTGCGCTGACTGGCAGCAGAGTGCTGCACTATGTTTAAAGCATTTCGCACGTAAATAACACGTTTTCGCACGAGTTCGCACCAGATCGCGGAATATGTAGAAACTTCAAATCTCATGTCGGAGCGTGCGCTGACTGGCAGCAGAGTGCTGCACATGTTTAAAGCATTTCGCACGTAAATAACACGTTTCGCACGAGTTCGCACCAGATCGCGGAATGTGTAGAAACTTCAAATCTGCATGTCGGAGCGTGCGCTGACGGGCAGCAGAGTGCTGCACCATGTTTAAAGCATTTCGCACGTAAATAACACGTTTCGCACGAGTTCGCACCAGATCGCGGAATATGTAAAAACTTCAAATCTGCATGTCGGAGCGTGCCCTGACTGGCAGCAGAGTTCTGCACCATGTTTAAAGCATTTCGCACGTAAATAACACGTTTCGCACGAGTTCGCACCAGATCGCGGAATATGTAGACACTTCAAATCTGCATGTCGGAGCGTGCGCTGACTGGCAGCAGAGTGCTGCACCATGTTTAAAGCATTTCGCACGTAAATAACACGTTTCGCACGAGTTCGCACCAGATCGCGGAATATGTAGACACTTCAAATCTTCATGTCGGAGCGTGAGCTGACTGGCAGCAGAGTGCTGCACCATGTTTAAAGCATTTCGCACGTAAATAACACGTTTCGCACGAGTTCGCACCAGATCGCGGAATGTGTAAAAACTTCAAATCTGCATGTCGGAGCGTGCGCTGACGGGCAGCAGAGTGCAGCACCATGATTAGAGCATTTCGCACGTAAATAACACGTTTCGCACGAGTTCGCACCAGATCGCGGAATGTGTAGAAACTTCAAATCTGCATGTCGGAGCGTGCGCTGACTGGCAGCAGAGTGCTGCACCATGTTTAAAGCATTTCGCACGTAAATAACACGTTTCGCACGAGTTCGCACCAGATCGCGGAATGTGTAGAAACTTCAAATCTGCATGTCGGAGCGTGCGCTGAATGGCAGCAGAGTTCTGCACCATGTTTAAAGCATTTCGCACGTAAATAACACGTTTCGCACGAGTTCGCACCAGATCGCGGAATATGTAGACACTTCAAATCTTCATGTCGGAGCGTGCGCTGACTGGCAGCAGAGTGCTGCACCATGTTTAAAGCATTTCGCACGTAAATAACACGTTTCGCACGAGTTCGCACCAGATCGCGGAATATGTAGAAACTTCAAATCTGCATGTCGGACCGTGCGCTGACTGGCTCAAATCTGCATGTCGGAGCGTGCGCTGACTGGCAGCAGAGTGCTGCACCATGTTTAAAGCATTTCGCACGTAAATAACACGTTTCGCACTAGTTCGCACCAGATCGCGGAATATGTAGAAACTTTAAATCTGCATGTCGGAGCGTGTGCTGACGGGCAGCAGAGTGCAGCACCATGATTAGAGCATTTCGCACGTAAATAACACGTTTCGCACGAGTTCGCACCAGATCGCGGAATGTGTAGAAACTTCAAATCTGCATGTCGGAGCGTGCACTGACTGGCAGCAGAGTGCTGCACCATGTTTAAAGCATTTCGCACGTAAATAACACGTTTCGCACGAGTTCGCACCAGATCGCGGAATGTGTAGAAACTTCAAATCTGCATGTCGGAGAGTGCGCTGACTGGCAGCAGAGTGCTGCACCATGTTTAAAGCATTTCGCACGTAAATAACACGTTTTGAACGAGTTCGCACCAGATCGCGGAATATGTAGAAACTTCAAATCTGCATGTCGGAGCGTGCGCTGACTGGCAGCAGAGTGCTGCACCATGTTTAAAGCATTTCGCACGTAAATAACACGTTTCGCACGAGTTCGCACCAGATCGCGGAATGTGTAGAAACTTCAAATCTGCATGTCGGAGCGTGCGCTGACGGGCAGCAGAGTGCTGCACCATGTTTAAAGCATTTCGCACGTAAATAACACGTTTCGCACTAGTTCGCACCAGATCGCGGAATGTGTAGAAACTTCAAATCTGCATGTCGGAGCGTGCGCTGACTGGCAGCAGAGTGCTGCACCATGTTTAAAGCATTTCGCACGTAAATAACACGTTTCGCACGAGTTCGCACCAGATCGCGGAATATGTAGACACTTCAAATCTGCATGTCGGAGCGTGTGCTGACGGGCAGCAGAGTGCTGCACCATGATTAAAGCATTTCGCACGTAAATAACACGTTTCGCACGAGTTCGCACCAGATCGCGGAATGTGTAGAAACTTCAAATCTGCATGTCGGAGCGTGCGCTGACTGGCAGCAGAGTGCTGCACCATGTTTAAAGCATTTCGCACGTAAATAACACGTTTCGCACGAGTTCGCAGCAGATCGCGGAATATAAAGAAACTTCAAATCTGCATGTCGGAGCGTGCGCTGACGGGCAGCAGAGTGCTGCACCATGTTTAAAGCATTTCGCACGTAAATAACACGTTTCGCACGAGTTCGCACCAGATCGCGGAATATGTAGAAACTTCAAATCTGCATGTCGGAGCGTGCGCTGACTGGGAGCAGAGTGCTGCACCATGTTTAAAGCATTTCGCACGTAAATAACACGTTTCGCACGAGTTCGCACCAGATCGCGGAATATGAAGAAACTTCAAATCTGCATGTCGGAGCGTGCGCTGACTGGCAGCAGAGTGCTGCACCATGTTTAAAGCATTTCGCACGTAAATAACACGTTTCGCACGAGTTCGCACCAGATCGCGGAATGTGTAGAAACTTTAATTCAGCATGTCGGAGCATGGGCTGACTGGCAGCAGAGTGCTGCACCATGTTTAAAGCATTTCGCACGTAAATAACACGTTTCGCACGAGTTCGCACCAGATCGCGGAATGTGTAGAAACTTCAAATCTGCATGTCGGAGCGTGCGCTGACTGGCAGCAGAGTGCTGCTGCCACCATGTTTAAAGCATTTCGCACGTAAATAACACGTTTCGCACGAGTTCGCACCAGATCGCGGAATATGTAGAAACTTCAAATCTGCATGTCGGAGCGTGCGCTGACGGGCAGCAGAGTGCAGCACCATGATTAGAGCATTTCGCACGTAAATAACACGTTTCGCACGAGTTCGCACCAGATCGCGGAATATGTAGAAACTTCAAATCTGCATGTCGGAGCGTGCGCTGACTGGCAGCAGAGTGCTGCACCATGTTTAAAGCATTTCGCACGTAAATAACACGTTTCGCACGAGTTCGCACCAGATCGCGGAATATAAAGAAACTTCAACTCTGCATGTCGGAGCGTGCGCTGACTGGCAGCAGAGTGCTGCACCATGTTTAAAGCATTTCGCACGTAAATAACACGTTTCGCACGAGTTCGCACCAGATCGCGGAATGTGTAGAAACTTTAATTCAGCATGTCGGAGCATGGGCTGACTGGCAGCAGAGTGCTGCACCATGTTTAAAGCATTTCGCACGTAAATAACACGTTTCGCACGAGTTCGCACCAGATCGCGTAATATGTAGAAACTTCAAATCTGCATGTCGGAGCGTGCGCTGACTGGCAGCAGAGTGCTGCACCATGTTTAAAGCATTTCGCACGTAAATAACACGTTTTCGCACGAGTTCGCACCAGATCGCGGAATATGTAGAAACTTCAAATCTGCATGTCGGAGCGTGCGCTGACTGGCAGCAGAGTGCTGCACCATGTTTAAAGCATTTCGCACGTAAATAACACAGTTCGCACGAGTTCGCACCAGATCGCGGAATATGTAGAAACTTCAAATCTGCATGTCGGAGCGTGCGCTGACTTGGCAGCAGAGTGCTGCACCATGTTTAAAGCATTTCGCACGTAAATAACACGTTTCGCACGAGTTCGCACCAGATCGCGGAATGTGTAGAAACTTCAAATCTGCATGTCGGAGCGTGCGCTGACTGGCAGCAGAGTGCTGCACCATGTTTAAAGCATTTCGCACGTAAATAACACGTTTTCGCACGAGTTCGCACCAGATCGCGGAATATGTAGAAACTTCAAATCTGCATGTCGGAGCGTGCGCTGACTGGCAGCAGAGTGCTGCACCATGTTTAAAGCATTTCGCACGTAAATAACACGTTTCGCACGAGTTCGCACCAGATCGCGGAATATGTAGACTTTTCAAATCTGCATGTCGGAGCGTGCGCTGACTGGCAGCAGAGTGCTGCACCATGTTTAAAGCATTTCGCACGTAAATAACACGTTTCGCACGAGTTCGCACCAGATCGCGGAATGTGTAGAAACTTCAAATCTGCATGTCGGAGCGTGCGCTGACTGGCAGCAGAGTGCTGCACCATGTTTAAAGCATTTCGCACGTAAATAACACGTTTCGCACTAGTTCGCACCAGATCGCGGAATGTGTAGAAACTTCAAATCTGCATGTCGGAGCGTGCGCTGACTGGCAGCAGAGTGCTGCACCATGTTTAAAGCATTTCGCACGTAAATAACACGTTTCGCACGAGTTCGCACCAGATCGCGGAATATGTAGAAACTTCAAATCTGCATGTCGGAGCGTGCGCTGACTGGCAGCAGAGTGCTGCACCATGTTTAAAGCATTTCGCACGTAAATAACACGTTTCGCACGAGTTCGCACCAGATCGCGGAATATGTAGAAACTTCAAATCTGCATGTCGGAGCGTGCGCTGACTGGCAGCAGAGTGCTGCACTATGTTTAAAGCATTTCGCACGTAAATAACACGTTTCGCACGAGTTCGCACCAGATCGCGGAATGTGTAGAAACCCAAAATCTGCATGTCGGAGCGTGCGCTGACGGGCAGCAGAATGCAGCACCATGATTAGAGCATTTCGCACGTAAATAACACGTTTTAAACGAGTTCGCACCAGATCGCGGAATGTGTAGAAACTTCAAATCTGCATGTCGGAGCGTGCGCTGACTGGCAGCAGAGTTCTGCACCATGTTTAAAGCATTTCGCACGTAAATAACACGTTTCGCACGAGTTCGCACCAGATCGCGGAATGTGTAGAAACTTCAAATCTGCATGTCGGAGCGTGCGCTGACTGGCAGCAGAGTGCTGCACCATGTTTAAAGCATTTCGCACGTAAATAACACGTTTCGCACGAGTTCGCACCAGATCGCGGAATATGTAGAAACTTCAAATCTGCATGTCGGAGCGTGCGCTGACTGGCAGCAGAGTGCTGCACCATGTTTAAAGCATTTCGCACGTAAATAACACGTTTCGCACGAGTTCGCACCAGATCGCGGAATATGTAGAAACTTCAAATCTGCATGTCGGAGCGTGCGCTGACTGGCAGCAGAGTGCTGCACCATGTTTAAAGCATTTCGCACGTAAATAACACGTTTCGCACGAGTTCGCACCAGATCGCGGAATGTGTAGAAACTTCAAATCTGCATGTCGGAGCGTGCGCTGACTGGCAGCAGAGTGCTGCACCATGTTTAAAGCATTTCGCACGTAAATAACACGTTTCGCACGAGTTCGCACCAGATCGCGGAATATGTAGAAACTTCAAATCTGCATGTCGGAGCGTGCGCTGACTGGCAGCAGAGTGCTGCACCATGTTTAAAGCATTTCGCACGTAAATAACACGTTTCGCACGAGTTCGCACCAGATCGCGGAATGTGTAGAAACTTCAAATCTGCATGTCGGAGCGTGCGCTGACTGGCAGCAGAGTGCTGCACCATGTTTAAAGCATTTCGCACGTAAATAACACGTTTCGCACGAGTTCGCACCAGATCGCGGAATGTGTAGAAACTTCAAATCTGCATGTCGGAGCGTGCGCTGACTGGCAGCAGAGTGCTGCACCATGTTTAAAGCATTTCGCACGTAAATAACACAGTTCGCACGAGTTCGCACCAGATCGCGGAATATGTAGAAACTTCAAATCTGCATGTCGGAGCGTGCGCTGACTGGCAGCAGAGTGCTGCACCATGTTTAAAGCATTTCGCACGTAAATAACACGTTTTCGCACGAGTTCGCACCAGATCGCGGAATATGTAGAAACTTCAAATCTGCATGTCGGAGCGTGCGCTGACTGGCAGCAGAGTGCTGCACTATGTTTAAAGCATTTCGCACGTAAATAACACGTTTCGCACTAGTTCGCACCAGATCGCGGAATGTGTAGAAACTTCAAATCTGCATGTCGGAGCGTGCGCTGACTGGCAGCAGAGTGCTGCACTATGTTTAAAGCATTTCGCACGTAAATAACACGTTTCGCACGAGTTCGCACCAGATCGCGGAATATGTAGAAACTTCAAATCTGCATGTCGGAGCGTGCGCTGACTGGCAGCAGAGTGCTGCACCATGTTTAAAGCATTTCGCACGTAAATAACACGTTTCGCACGAGTTCGCACCAGATCGCGGAATGTGTAGAAACTTCAAATCTGCATGTCGGAGCGTGCGCTGAAGGGCAGCAGAGTGCTGCACCATGTTTAAAGCATTTCGCACGTAAATAACACGTTTCGCACGAGTTCGCACCAGATCGCGGAATATGTAGAAACTTCAAATCTGCATGTCGGAGCGTGCGCTGACGGGCAGCAGAGTGCTGCACCATGTTTAAAGCATTTCGCACGTAAATAACACGTTTCGCACGAGTTCGCACCAGATCGCGGAATATGTAGAAACTTCAAATCTGCATGTCGGAGCGTGCGCTGACTGGCAGCAGAGTGCTGCACCATGTTTAAAGCATTTCGCACGTAAATAACACGTTTCGCACGAGTTCGCACCAGATCGCGGAATATGTAGAAACTTCAAATCTGCATGTCGGAGCGTGCGCTGACTGGCAGCAGAGTGCTGCACCATGTTTAAAGCATTTCGCACGTAAATAACACGTTTCGCACGAGTTCGCACCAGATCGCGGAATGTGTAGAAACTTCAAATCTGCATGTCGGAGCGTGCGCTGACTGGCAGCAGAGTGCTGCACCATGTTTAAAGCATTTCGCACGTAAATAACACGTTTCGCACGAGTTCGCACCAGATCGCGGAATATGTAGAAACTTCAAATCTGCATGTCGGAGCGTGCGCTGACTGGCAGCAGAGTGCTGCACCATGTTTAAAGCATTTCGCACGTAAATAACACGTTTCGCACGAGTTCGCACCAGATCGCGGAATGTGTAGAAACTTCAAATCTGCATGTCGGAGCGGTGTGTGCTGACTGGCAGCAGAGTTCTGCACCATGTTTAAAGCATTTCGCACGTAAATAAACACGTTTCGCACGAGTTCGCACCAGATCGCGGAATATGTAGAAACTTCAAATCTGCATGTCGGAGCGTGCGCTGACTGGCAGCAGAGTGCTGCACCATGTTTAGAGCATTTCGCACGTAAATAACACGTTTTCGCACGAGTTCGCACCAGATCGCGGAATATGTAGAAACTTCAAATCTGCATGTCGGAGCGTGCGCTGAATGGCAGCAGAGTTCTGCACCATGTTTAAAGCATTTCGCACGTAAATAACACGTTTCGCACGAGTTCGCACCAGATCGCGGAATATGTAGAAACTTCAAATCTGCATGTCGGAGCGTGCGCTGACTGGCAGCAGAGTGCTGCACCATGTTTAAAGCATTTCGCACGTAAATAACACGTTTCGCACGAGTTCGCACCAGATCGCGGAATATGTAGAAACTTCAAATCTGCATGTCGGAGCGTGCGCTGACTGGCAGCAGAGTGCTGCACCATGTTTAAAGCATTTCGCACGTAAATAACACCTTTCGCACGAGTTCGCACCAGATCGCGGAATATGTAGAAACTTCAAATCTGCATGTCGGAGCGTGCGCTGACTGGCAGCAGAGTGCTGCACTATGTTTAAAGCATTTCGCACGTAAATAACACGTTTCGCACGAGTTCGCACCAGATCGCGGAATGTGTAGAAACTTCAAATCTGCATGTCGGAGCGTGCGCTGACGGGCAGCAGAGTGCTGCACCATGTTTAAAGCATTTCGCACGTAAATAACACGTTTCGCACGAGTTCGCACCAGATCGCGGAAAATGTAGAAACTTCAAATCTGCATTTCGGAGCGTGTGAGCTGACTGGCAGCAGAGTGCTGCACCATGTTTAAAGCATTTCGCACGTAAATAACACGTTTCGCACGAGTTCGCACCAGATCGCGGAATGTGTAGAAACTTCAAATCTGCATGTCGGAGCGTGCGCTGACTGGCAGCAGAGTGCTGCACCATGTTTAAAGCATTTCGCACGTAAATAACACGTTTCGCACGAGTTCGCACCAGATCGCGGAATGTGTAGAAACTTCAAATCTGCATGTCGGAGCGTGCGCTGAATGGCAGCAGAGTGCTGCACCATGTTTAAAGCATTTCGCACGTAAATAACACGTTTCGCACGAGTTCGCACCAGATCGCGGAATGTGTAGAAACTTCAAATCTGCATGTCGGAGCGTGCGCTGACTGGCAGCAGAGTGCTGCACCATGTTTAAAGCATTTCGCACGTAAATAACACGTTTCGCACGAGTTCGCACCAGATCGCGGAATATGTAGAAACTTCAAATCTGCATGTCGGAGCGTGCGCTGACTGGCAGCAGAGTGCTGCACCATGTTTAAAGCATTTCGCACGTAAATAACACGTTTCGCACGAGTTCGCACCAGATCGCGGAATATGTAGAAACTTCAAATCTGCATGTCGGAGCGTGCGCTGAAGGGCAGCAGAGTGCTGCACCATGTTTAAAGCATTTCGCACGTAAATAACACGTTTCGCACGAGTTCGCACCAGATCGCGGAATGTGTAGAAACCCAAAATCTGCATGTCGGAGCGTGCGCTGACTGGCAGCAGAGTGCGGCACCATGTTTAAAGCATTTCGCACGTAAATAACACGTTTCGCACGAGTTCGCACCAGATCGCGGAATGTGTAGAAACTTTAAATCTGCATGTCGGAGCGTGCGCTGACGGGGCAGCAGAGTGCGGCACCATGTTTAAAGCATTTCGCACGTAAATAACACGTTTCGCACGAGTTCGCACCATATCGCGGAATATGTAGAGACTTCAAATCTGCATGTCGGAGCGTGCGCTGACTGGCAGCAGAGTGCTGCACCATGTTTAAAGCATTTCGCACGTAAATAACACGTTTCGCACGAGTTCGCACCAGATCGCGGAATATGTAGAAACTTCAAATCTGCATGTCGGAGCGTGCGCTGACTGGCAGCAGAGTGCTGCACCATGTGTTTAAAGCATTTCGCACGTAAATAACACGTTTCGCACGAGTTCGCACCAGATCGCGGAATATGTAGACACTTCAAATCTGCATGTCGGAGCGTGCGCTGACTGGCAGCAGAGTGCTGCACCATGTTTAAAGCATTTCGCACGTAAATAACACGTTTCGCACGAGTTCGCACCAGATCGCGGAATATGTAGAAACTTCAAATCTGCATGTCGGAGCGTGCGCTGACTGGCAGCAGAGTGCTGCACCATGTTTAAAGCATTTCGCACGTAAATAACACGTTTCGCACGAGTTCGCACCAGATCGCGGAATATGTAGAAACTTCAAATCTGCATGTCGGAGCGTGCGCTGACTGGCAGCAGAGTGCTGCACTATGTTTTAAAGCATTTCGCACGTAAATAACACGTTTCGCACGAGTTCGCACCAGATCGCGGAATGTGTAGAAACTTCAAATCTGCATGTCGGAGCGTGTGCTGACTGGCAGCAGAGTGCTGCACCATGTTTAAAGCATTTCGCACGTAAATAACACGTTTCGCACGAGTTCGCACCAGATCGCGGAATGTGTAGAAACTTCAAATCTGCATGTCGGAGCGTGCGCTGACTGGCAGCAGAGTGCTGCACCATGATTAAAGCATTTCGCACGTAAATAACACGTTTCGCACGAGTTCGCACCAGATCGCGGAATATGTAGAAAAAACTTCAAATCTGCATGTCGGAGCGTGCGCTGACTGGCAGCAGAGTGCTGCACCATGTTTAAAGCATTTCGCACGTAAATAACACGTTTCGCACGAGTTCGCACCAGATCGCGGAATGTGTAGAAACTTCAAATCTGCTTGTCGGAGCGTGCGCTGACTGGCAGCAGAGTGCTGCACTATGTTTAAAGCATTTCGCACGTAAATAACACGTTTCGCACGAGTTCGCACCAGATCGCGGAATATGTAGAAACTTCAAATCTGCATGTCGGAGCGTGCGCTGACTGGCAGCAGAGTGCTGCACCATGTTTAAAGCATTTCGCACGTAAATAACACGTTTCGCACGAGTTCGCACCAGATCGCGGAATATGTAGAAACTTCAAATCTGCATGTCGGAGCGTGCGCTGACTGGCAGCAGAGTGCTGCACCATGTTTAAAGCATTTCGCACGTAAATAACACGTTTCGCACGAGTTCGCACCAGATCGCGGAATATGTAGAAACTTCAAATCTGCATGTCGGAGCGTGCGCTGACTGGCAGCAGAGTGCTGCACTAGTTTAAAGCATTTCGCACGTAAATAACACGTTTCGCACGAGTTCGCACCAGATCGCGGAATATGTAGAAACTTCAAATCTGCATGTCGGAGCGTGCGCTGACTGGCAGCAGAGTGCTGCACCATGTTTAAAGCATTTCGCACGTAAATAACACGTTTCGCACGAGTTCGCACCAGATCGCGGAATGTGTAGAAACTTCAAATCTGCATGTCGGAGCGTGAGCTGACTGGCAGCAGAGTGCAGCACCATGTTTAAAGCATTTCGCACGTAAATAACACGTTTCGCACGAGTTCGCACCAGATCGCGGAATGTGTAGAAACTTCAAATCTGCATGTCGGAGCGTGCGCTGACTGGCAGCAGAGTGCTCGCACCATGTTTAAAGCATTTCGCACGTAAATAACACGTTTCGCACGAGTTCGCACCAGATCGCGGAATGTGTAGAAACTTCAAATCTGCATGTCGGAGCGTGCGCTGACTGGCAGCAGAGTGCTGCACCATGTTTAAAGCATTTCGCACGTAAATAACACGTTTCGCACGAGTTCGCACCAGATCGCGGAATATGTAGAAACTTCAAATCATTTCGCACGTAAATAACACGTTTCGCACGAGTTCGCACCAGATCGCGGAATATGTAGAAACTTCAAATCTGCATGTCGGAGCGTGCGCTGAATGGCAGCAGAGTGCTGCACCATGTTTAAAGCATTTCGCACGTAAATAACACGTTTCGCACGAGTTCGCACCAGATCGCGGAATGTGTAGAAACTTCAAATCTGCATGTCGGAGCGTGCTCTGACTGGCAGCAGAGTGCTGCACCATGTTTAAAGCATTTCGCACGTAAATAACACGTTTCGCACGAGTTCGCACCAGATCGCGGAATATGTAGAAACTTCAACTCTGCATGTCGGAGCGTGCGCTGACTGGCAGCAGAGTGCTGCACCATGTTTAAAGCATTTCGCACGTAAATAACACGTTTCGCACGAGTTCGCACCAGATCGCGGAATATGTAGAAACTTCAAATCTGCATGTCGGAGCGTGCGCTGACTGGCAGCAGAGTGCTGCACTATGTTTAAAGCATTTCGCACGTAAATAACACGTTTCGCACGAGTTCGCACCAGATCGCGGAATATGTAGACACTTCAAATCTTCATGTCGGAGCGTGCGCTGACTGGCAGCAGAGTGCTGCACCATGTTTAAAGCATTTCGCACGTAAATAACACGTTTCGCACGAGTTCGCACCAGATCGCGGAATATGTAGAAACTTCAAATCTGCATGTCGGAGCGTGCGCTGACTGGCAGCAGAGTGCTGCACCATGTTTAAAGCATTTCGCACGTAAATAACACGTTTCGCACGAGTTCGCACCAGATCGCGGAATGTGTAGAAACTTCAAATCTGCATGTCGGAGCGTGCGCTGACTGGCAGCAGAGTGCTGCACTATGTTTAAAGCATTTCGCACGTAAAAAAACACGTTTCGCACGAGTTCGCACCAGATCGCGGAATATGTAGAAACTTCAAATCTGCATGTCGGAGCTTGTGTGCTGACTGGCAGCAGAGTGCTGCACTATGTTTAAAGCATTTCGCACGTAAATAACACGTTTCGCACGAGTTCGCACCAGATCGCGGAATGTGTAGAAACTTCAAATCTGCATGTCGGAGCGTGCGCTGACTGGCAGCAGAGTGCTGCACTGAGCGTGCTGACTGAATGGCAGCAGAGTGCTGCACCATGTTTAAAGCATTTCGCACGTAAATAACACGTTTCGCACGAGTTCGCACCAGATCGCGGAATGTGTAGAAACTTCAAATCTGCATGTCGGAGCGTGCGCTGACTGGCAGCAGAGTGCTGCACCATGTTTTAAAGCATTTCGCACGTAAATAACACGTTTCGCACGAGTTCGCACCAGATCGCGGAATATGTAGAAACTTCAAATCTGCATGTCGGAGCGTGCGCTGACTGGCAGCAGAGTGCTGCACCATGTTTTAAAGCATTTCGCACGTAAATAACACGTTTCGCACGAGTTCGCACCAGATCGCGGAATGTGTAGAAACTTCAAATCTGCATGTCGGAGCGTGCGCTGACTGGCAGCAGAGTGCTGCACTATGTTTAAAGCATTTCGCACGTAAATAACACGTTTCGCACGAGTTCGCACCAGATCGCAGAATGTGTAAAAACTTCAAATCTGCATGTCGGAGCGTGTGCTGACTGGCAGCATAACACGTTTCGCACGAGTTCGCACCAGATCGCGGAATGTGTAGAAACTTCAAATCTGCATGTCGGAGCGTGCGCTGACTGGCAGCAGAGTGCTGCACTATGTTTAAAGCATTTCGCACGTAAATAACACG
>WPIO01000558.1:0-25873 GCA_009760855.2 Cristatella mucedo
ATTACGCGATCTGCTGCGAACTCGTGCGAAACGTGTTATTTACGTGCGAAATGCTTTAAACATGGTGCAGCACTCTGCTGCCAGCCAGTGCACGCTCCGATATGTAGATTCGATGTTTCTACATATTCCGCGATCTGCTGCGAACTCTTGCGAAATGTGTTATTTACGTGCGAAATGTTTTAAACATGGTGCAGCACTCTGCTGCCAGCCAGCACACGCTCCGACATGCAGATTTGAACTTTCTAGATATTTAGCGATCTGCTGCGAACTCGTGCGAAATGTGTTATTCGAGTGCGAAATGCTCAAAACAAGGTGCAGCACTCTGCTGCCAGCCAGCACACGCTCCGACATGCAGATTTGAACTTTCTACATATTCCGCGATCTGCTGCGAACTCGTGCGAAACGTGTTATTTACGTGCGAAATGCTTTAAACATGGTGCAGCACTCTGCTGCCAGCCAGCGCACGCTCCGATATGTAGATTCGAAGTTTCTACATATTCCGCGATCTGCTGCGAACTCGTGCGAAACGTGTTATTTACGTGCGAAATGCTTAAAACATGGTACAGCACTCTGCTGCTAGCCAGAGCACGCTTTGATATGTAGATTCGAACTTTCTAGATATTCCGCGATCTGCTGCAAACTCGTGCGAAATGTGTTATTATTCGAGTGCGAAATGCTCAAAACAAGGTGCAGCACTTTTCTGCCAGCCAGCGCACGCTCCGATATGTAGATTTGAAGTTTCTACATATTCCGTGATCTGCTGCGATTTTGTGCGAAACGTGTTATTTACGTGCGAAATGCTTTAAACATGGTGCAGCACTCTGCTGCCAGCCAGCACACGCTCCGATATGTAGATTCGAAGTTTCTACACATTCCGCGATCTGGTGCGAACTCGTGCGAAACGTGTTATTTACGTGCGAAATGCTTTAAATATGGTGCAGCACTCTGCTGCCAGTCAGCGCTCGCTCCGACATGAAGATTTGAGGTGTCTACATATTCCGCGATCTGCTGCGAACTCGTGCGAAACGTGTTATTTACGTGCGAACTGCTTTAAACATGGTGCATCACTCTGCTGCCAGCCAGCACACGCTCCGACATGCAGATTTGAACTTTCTAGATATTTAGCGATCTGCTGCGAACTCGTGCGAAATGTGTTATTCGAGTGCGAAATCTCAAAACAAGGTGCAGCACTCTGCTGCCAGCCAGTGCATGCTCCTAAATGTAGATTTGAAGTTTCTACATTTTCCGCGATCTGCTGCGAACTCGTGCGAAACGTGTTATTTACGTGCGAAATGCTTTAAACATGGTGCAGCACTCTGCTGCCAGCCAGCACACGCTCCGATATGTAGATTCGAAGTTTCTACATATTCCGCGATCTGCTGCGAACTCGTGCAGAACGTGTTATTTACGTGCGAAATGCTTTAAACAAGGTGCAGCACTCTGCTGCCAGCCAGCGCACGCTCCGACATGCAGATTTAAAGTTTCTACATATTCAGCGATCTGCTGCGAACTCGTGCGAAACGTGTTATTTACGTGCGAAATGCTTTAAACATGGTGCAGCACTCTGCTGCTAGCCAGTGCACGCTCCGACATGCAGATATGAAGTTTCTAGATATTCCGCGATCTGCTGCGAACTCGTGCGAAATGTGTTATTCGAGTCGAAATGCTTTAAACATGGTGCAGCACTCTGCTGCCAGCCAGTGCACGCTCCGAAATGTAGATTTGAAGTTTCTACATATTCCGCGATCTGCTGCGAACTCGTGCGAAACGTGTTATTTACGTGCGAAATGCTTTAAACATGGTGCAGCACTCTGCTGCTAGCCAGCGCACGCTTCGATATGTAGATTTAAACTTTCTAGATATTCCGCGATCTGCTGCAAACTCGTGCGAAATGTATTATTCGAGTGCGAAATGCTCAAAACAAGGTGCAGCACTTTTCTGCCAGCCAGAGCACGCTCCGAAATGTAGATTTGAAGTTTTTACATATTCCGTGATCTGCTGCGATTTTGTGCGAAACGTGTTATTTACGTGCGAAATGCTTTAAACATGGTGCAGCACTCTGCTGCCAGCCAGCACACGCTCCGATATGTAGATTCGATGTTTCTACATATTCCGCGATCTGCTGCGAACTCGTGCGAAACGTGTTATTTACGTGCGAAATGCTTTAAACATGGTGCAGCACTCTGCTGCCAGCCAGCACACGCTCCGATATGTAGATTCGAAGTTTCTACATATTCCGCGATCTGCTGCGAACTCGTGCGAAACGTGTTATTTACGTGCGAAATGCTTTAAACAAGGTGCAGCACTCTGCTGCCAGCCAGCGCACGCTCCGATATGTAGATTCGAAGTTTCTACATATTCCGCGATCTGCTGCGAACTCGTGCGAAACGTGTTATTTACGTGCGAAATGCTTTAAACATGGTGCAGCACTCTGCTGCCAGCCAGCGCACGCTCCGATATGTAGATTTGAAGTTTCTACATATTCCGCGATCTGCTGCGAACTCGTGCGAAATGTGTTATTTACGTGCGAAATGCTCAAAACATGGTGCAGCACTCTGCTGCCAGCCAGCGCACGCTCCGATATGTAGATTCGAAGTTTCTACATATTCCGCGATCTGCTGCGAACTCGTGCGAAACGTGTTATTTACGTGCGAAATGCTTTAAACAAGGTGCAGCACTCTGCTGCAAGCCAGCGCACGCTCCGATATGTAGATTCGAAGTTTCTACATATTCCGCGATCTGCTGCGAACTCGTGCGAAACGTGTTATTTACGTGCGAAATGCTTTAAACATGGTGCAGCACTCTGCTGCCAGCCAGCACACGCTCCGATATGTAGATTCGAAGTTTCTACATATTCCGCGATCTGCTGCGAACTCGTGCGAAATGTGTTATTTACGTGCGAAATGCTTCAAAAAACATGGTGCAGCACTCTGCTGCCAGCCAGCGCACGCTCCGATATGTAGATTCGAAGTTTCTACATATTCCGCGATCTGCTGCGAACTCGTGCGAAACGTGTTATTTACGTGCGAAATGCTTTAAACATGGTGCAGCACTCTGCTGCCAGCCAGCACACGCTCCGACATGAGATTGATCTTTCTATATATATTCCGCGATCTGCTGCGAACTCGTGCGAAATGTGTTATTCGAGTGCGAAATGCTCAAAACAAGGTGCAGCACTCTGCTGCCAGCCAGTGCATGCTCCTAAATGTAGATTTGAAGTTTCTACATATTCCGCGATCTGCTGCGAACTCGTGCGAAACGTGTTATTTACGTGCGAAATGCTTTAAACATGGTGCAGCACTCTGCTGCCAGCCAGCACACGCTCCGATATGTAGATTCGATGTTTCTACATATTCCGCGATCTGCTGCGAACTCGTGCGAAACGTGTTATTTACGTGCGAAATGTTTAAAACATGGTGAATCACTCTGCTGCCAGCCAGTGCACGCTCCGATATGTACATTCGAAGTTTCTACATATTCCACGATCTGCTGCGAACTCGTGCGAAACGTGTTATTTACGTGCAAAATGCTTAAAACATGGTGCAGCACTCTGCTGCCATCCTGCACACGCTCCGAAACGCAGATTTAAACTTTCTAGATATTCCGCGATCTGCTGCGAACTCGTGCGAAATGTGTTATTCGAGTGCGAAATGCTCAAAACAAGGTGCAGCAGTCTGCTGCCAGCCATCGCACGCTCCTAAATGTGGATTTGAAGTTTCTACATATTCCGCGATCTGCTGCGAACTCGTGCGAAACGTGTTATTTACGTGCGAAATGCTTTAAACATGGTGCAGCACTCTGCTGCCAGCCAGCTCACGCTTCGATATGTAGATTTAAACTTTCTAGATATTCCGCGATCTGCTGCAAACTCGTGCGAAACGTATTATTTACGTGCGAAATGCTCAAAACAAGGTGCAGCACTTTGCTGCCAGCCAGAGCACGCTCCGAAATGTAGATTTGAAGTTTCTACATATTCCGCGATCTGCTGCGAACTGAAATGTGTTATTTACGTGCGAAATGCTTTAAACTAGGTGCAGCACTCTGCTGCCAGCCAGCGCACGCTCCGATATGTAGATTCGAAGTTTATACATATTCCGCGATCTGCTGCGAACTCGTGCGAAACGTGTTATTTACGTGCGAAATGCTTTAAACATGGTGCAGCACTCTGCTGCCAGCCAGCACACGCTCCGATATGTAGATTCGAAGTTTCTACATATTCCGCGATCTGCTGCGAACTCGTGCGAAATGTGTTATTTACGTGCGAAATGCTTTAAAACATGGTGCAGCACTCTGCTGCCAGCCAGCGCACGCTCCGATATGTAGATTCGAAGTTTCTACATATTCCGCGATCTGCTGCGAAGTAGTGCGAAACGTGTTATTTACGTGCGAAATGCTTTAAACTAGGTGCAGCACTCTGCTGCTGCCAGCCAGCACACGCTCCGATATGTAGATTCGATGTTTCTACATATTCCGCGATCTGCTGCGAACTCGTGCGAAACGTGTTATTTACGTGCGAAATGCTTTAAACATGGTGCAGCACTCTGCTGCCAGCCAGCGCACGCTCCGATATGTAGATTCGATGTTTCTACATATTCCGCGATCTGCTGCGAACTCGTGCGAAACGTGTTATTTACGTGCGAAATGCTTTAAACATGGTGCAGCACTCTGCTGCCAGCCAGCGCACGCTCCGATATGTAGATTCGAAGTTTCTACATATTCCGCGATCTGCTGCGAACTCGTGCGAAACGTGTTATTTACGTGCGAAATGCTTTAAACAAGGTGCAGCACTCTGCTGCCAGCCAGCGCACGCTCCGAAATGTAGATTTCGAAGTTTCTACATATTCCGCGATCTGCTGCGAACTCGTGCGAAACGTGTTATTTACGTGCGAAATGTTTAAAACATGGTGAATCACTCTGCTGCCAGCCAGTGCACGCTCCGATATGTACATTCGAAGTTTCTACATATTCCACGATCTGCTGCGAACTAGTGCGAAACGTGTTATTTACGTGCGAAATGTTTTAAACATAGTGCAGCACTCTGCTGCCAGTCAGCGCACGCTCCGACATGCAGATTTGGAGTTTCTACATATTTAGCGATCTGCTGCGAACTCGTGCGAAACGTGTTATTTACGTGCGAAATGCTTAAAACAAGGTGCAGCACTCTGCTGCCAGCCAGCACACGCTCCGACATGCAGATTTGAACTTTCTACATATTCCGCGATCTGCTGCGAACTCGTGCGAAATGTGTTATTTACGTGCGAAATGCTTTAAACAAGGTGCAGCACTCTGCTGCCAGCCAGAGCACGCTCCGACATGTAGATTTGAAGTTTCTACATATTCCGCGATCTGCTGCGAACGCGTGCGAAACGTGTTATTTACGTGCGAAATGCTTTAAACATTGTGCAGCACTCTGCTGCTAGCCAGCTCACGCTTCGATATGTAGATTTAAACTTTCTAGATATTCCGCGATCTGCTGCAAACTCGTGCGAAATGTATTATTCGAGTGCGAAATGCTCAAAACAAGGTGCAGCACTTTTCTGCCAGCCAGAGCACGCTCCTAAATGTAGATTTGAAGTTTTACCATATTCCGCAATCTCCTGCGAACTTGTGTGAAACGTGTTATTTACGTGCGAAATGCTTTAAACAAGGTGCAGCACTCTTCTGCCAGCCTGCTCACGCTCCGATATGTAGATTCGAAGTTTCTACATATTCCGCGATCTGCTGCGAACTCGTGCAAAACGTGTTATTTACGTGCGAAATGCTTTAAACATGGTGCATCACTCTGCTGCCAGCCAGCACACGCTCCGACATGCAGATTTGAACTTTCTAGATATTTAGCGATCTGCTGCAAACTCGTGCGAAATGTATTATTCGAGTGCGAAATGCTCAAAACAAGGTGCAGCACTCTTCTGGCAGCCAGCGCACGCTCCTAAATGTAGATTTGAAGTTTCTACATATTGTGCGATCTGCTGCGAACTTGTGCGAAACGTTTTATTTACGTGCGAAATGCTTTAAACATGGTGCAGCACTCTGCTGCAAGCCAGGACACGCTCCGACATGCAGATTTGAACTTTCTAGATATTCCGTGATCCGCTGGCAAGTCGTGCGAAATGTGTTATTGATGTGCGAAATCCTTGAAACAACGTGCAGCACTCTGCTGCCAGTCAGCTCACGCTCCGACATGCATATTTGAAGTTTGTAGATACTCAGCGATCTGCTGCGAACTACTGCCAAATGTGTTATTTACGTGCGAAATGATTGAAACAAGGTGCAGCACTCTGCTGCCAGCCAGCGGACGCTCCGATATGTAGATTTAAAGTTTCTACATATTCCGTGATCTGCTGCGAAGTTGTTTGAAACGTGTTTTTTACGTGCGAAATGCTTTAAACATGGTGCAGCACTCTTCTGCAAGCAAGCACACGCTCCGACATGCAGATTTGACTTTCTAGATATTCCGCGATCTGCTGCGAACTCGTGCAAAACGTGTTATTTACGTGCGAAATGCTTTAAACAAGGTGCAGCACACTGCTGCCAGCAAGTGCGTGCTCCAACATGCAGATTTAAAGTTTCTACATATTCAGCGATCTGCTGCGAACTCGTTCGAAACGTGTTATTTACGTGCGAAGTGCTTTAAACATGGTGCAGCAGTCTGCTGCTAGGCAGCGCACGCTCCGACATGCAGATATGAAGTTTCTAGATATTCCGCGATCTGCTGCGAACTCGTGCGAAATGTGTTATTCCAGTCCGAAATGCCTTAAACAAGGTACAGCACTCTGCTGCCAGCCAGTGCACGCTCCGATATGTACATTCGAAGTTTCTACATATTCCACGATCTGCTGAGAAGTAGTGCGAAACGTGTTATTTACGTGCGAAATGCTTTAAAGTAGGTGCAGCACTCTGCTGCCAGCCAGTGCCCGCTCCGATATGTAGATTCGAAGTTTCTACATATTCCGCAATCTGCTACGAACTCGTGCGAAATGTGTTATTTACGTGCGAAATGCTTTAAACATGGTGCTGCACTCTTCTGCCAGCCAGCTCACGCTCCGATATGTAGATTCGAAGTTTCTACATATTCCGCGATCTGCTGCGAACTCGTGCAAAACGTGTTATTTACGTGCGAAATGCTTTAAACATGGTACAGCACTCTGCTGCCAGCCTGCGCAGGCTTCAATATGTAGATTTGAACTTTCTAGATATTCCGCGATCTGCTGCAAACTCGTGCGAAATGTATTATTCGAGTGCGAAATGCTCAAAACAAGGTGCAGCACTCTTCTGACAGCCAGAGCACGCTCCGATATGTAGATTCGAAGTTTCTACATATTCCGCGATCTGCTGCGAACTCGTGCGAAACGTGTTATTTACGTGCGAAATGCTTTAAACATGGTGCTGCACTCTGCTGCCAGCCAGTGCACGCTCCGATATGTAGATTCGATGTTTCTACATATTCCGCGATCTGCTGCGAACTCGTGCGAAACGTGTTATTTACGTGCGAAATGTTTTTAACATGGTGCATCACTCTGCTGCCAGCCAGCACACGCTCCGACATGCAGATTTGAACTTTCTAGATATTTAGCGATCTGCTGCGAACTCGTGCGAAATGTGTTATTCGAGTGCGAAATGCTCAAAACAAGGTGCAGCACTCTGCTGCCAGCCAGCACACGCTCCGACATGCAGATTTGAACTTTCTACATATTCCGCGATCTGCTGAGAACTCGTGCGAAATGTGTTATTTACGTGCGAAATGCTTTAAACATGGTGCAGCACTCTGCTGCCAGCCAGCGCACGCTCCGATATGTAGATTCGAAGTTTCTACATATTCTGCGTTCTGCTGCGAACTCGTGCGAAACGTGTTATTTACGTGCGAAATGCTTAAAACATGGTACAGCACTCTGCTGCTAGCCAGAGCACGCTTTGATATGTAGATTTAAACTTTCTAGATATTCCGCGATCTGCTGCAAACTCGTGCGAAATGTATTATTCGAGTGCGAAATGCTCAAAACAAGGTGCAGCACTTTTCTGCCAGCCAGCGCACGCTCCTAAATGTAGATTTGAAGTTTTTACATATTCCGTGATCTGCTGCGATTTTGTGCGAAACGTGTTATTTACGTGCGAAATGCTTTAAACATGGTGCAGCACTCTGCTGCCAGCCAGCACACGCTCCGATATGGAGATTCGATGTTTCTACATATTCCGCGATCTGCTGCGAACTCGTGCGAAATGTGTTATTTACGTCCGAAATGCTTTAAATATGGTGCAGCACTCTGCTGCCAGCCAGCGCACGCTCCGATATGTAGATTCGAAGTATCTACATATTCCGCGATCTGCTGCGAAGTAGTGCGAAACGTGTTTTTTACGTGCGAAATGCTTTAAACATGGTGCATCACTCTGCTGCCAGCCAGCACACGCTCCGACATGCAGATTTGAACTTTCTAGATATTTAGCGATCTGCTGCGAACTCGTGCGAAATGTGTTATTCGAGTGCGAAATCTCAAAACAAGGTGCAGCACTCACTCTGCTGCCAGCCAGTGCATGCTCCTAAATGTAGATTTGAAGTTTCTACATTTTCCGCGATCTCCTGCGAACTCGTGCAAAACGTGTCATTTACGTGCGAAATGCTTTAAACATGGTGCAGCACTCTGCTGCCAGCCAGCACACGCTCCTATATGTAGATTCGAAGTTTCTACATTTTCCGCGATCTCCTGCGAACTCGTGCAAAACGTGTTATTTACGTGCGAAATGCTTTAAACAAGGTGCAGCACACTGCTGCCAGCAAGTGCACGCTCCGACATGCAGATTTAAAGTTTCTACATATTCAGCGATCTGCTGCGAACTCGTGCGAAACGTGTTATTTACGCCCAAAGTGCTTTAAACGTGGTGCAGCAGTCTGCTGCTAGCCAGTGCACGCTCCGACATGCAGATATGAAGTTTCTAGATATTCCGCGATCTGCTGCGAACTCGTGCGAAATGTGTTATTCGAGTCCAAAATGCTCAAAACAAGGTACAGCACTCTGCTGCCAGCCAGAGCACGCTCTGAAATGTAGATTTGAAGTTTTACCATATTCCGCGATCTGCTGCGAACGCGTGCGAAACGTGTTATTTACGTGCGAAATGCTTTAAACATTGTGCAGCACTCTGCTGCTAGCCAGCTCACGCTTCGATATGTAGATTTAAACTTTCTAGATATTCCGCGATCTGCTGCAAACTCGTGCGAAATGTATTATTCGAGTGCGAAATGCTCAAAACAAGGTGCAGCACTTTTCTGCCAGCCAGAGCACGCTCCGAAATGTAGATTTGAAGTTTTTACATATTCCGTGATCTGCTGCGATTTTGTGCGAAACGTGTTATTTACGTGCGAAATGCTTTAAACATGGTGCAGCACTCTGCTGCCAGCCAGCACACGCTCCGATATGTAGATTCGATGTTTCTACATATTCCGCGATCTGCTGCGAAGTAGTGCGAAACGTGTTATTTACGTGCGAAATGCTTTAAACTAGGTGCAGCACTCTGCTGCCAGCCAGCGCACGCTCCGATATGTAGATTCGAAGTTTATACATGTTACGCGATCTGCTGCGAACTCGTGCGAAACGTGTTATTTACGTGCGAAATGCTTTAAACATGGTGCAGCACTCTGCTGCCAGCCAGCACACGCTCCGATATGTAGATTCGAAGTTTCTACATATTCCCCGATCTGCTGCGAAGTAGTGCGAAACGTGTTATTTACGTGCGAAATGCTTTAAACTAGGTGCAGCACTCTGCTGCCAGCCAGCGCACGCTGCGATATGTACATTCGAAGTTTCTACATATTCCGCGATTTGCTGCGAAGTAGTGCGAAACGTGTTATTTACGTGCGAAATGCTTTAAACTAGGTGCAGCACTCTGCTGCCAGCCAGCACACGCTCCGATAAGTAGATTCGATGTTTCTACATATTCCGCGATCGGCTGCGAATTGGTGCGAAACGTGTTCTTTACGTGCGAAATGCTTTAAACATGGTGCAGCACTCTGCTGCCAGCCAGCACACGCTCCGATATGTAGATTCGATGTTTCTACATATTCCGCGATCTGCTGGGAACTCGTGCGAAATGTGTTTTTTACGTGCGAAATGCTTTAAACATGGTGCAGCACTCTGCTTCCAGCCAGCGCACGCTCCGATATGTAGATTCGAAGTTTCTACATATTCCGCGATTTGCTGCGAAGTAGTGCGAAACGTGTTATTTACGTGCGAAATGCCTTAAACTAGGTGCAGCACTGTGCTGCCAGCCAGCGCACGATGCGATATGTAGATTCGAAGTTTCTACATGTTACGCGATCTGCTGCGAACTCGTGCGAAACGTGTTATTCACGTGCGAAATGCTTTAAACATGGTGCTGCACTCTGCTGCCAGCCAGTGCACGCTCCGATATGTAGATTCGATGTTTCTACATATTCCGCGATCTGCTGCGAACTCGTGCGAAACGTGTTATTTACGTGCGAAATGTTTTAAACATGGTGCAGCACTCTGCTGCCAGCCAGTGCACGCTCCGACATGCAGATTTGAACTTTCTAGATATTTAGCGATCTGCTGCGAACTCGTGCGAAATGTGTTATTCGAGTGCGAAATGCTCAAAACAAGGTGCAGCACTCTGCTGCCAGCCAGCGCACGCTCCGAAATGTAGATTTGAAGTTTCTACATATTCCGCGATCTGCTGCGAACTCGTGCGAAACGTGTTATTTACGTGCGAAATGCTTTAAACATGGTGCAGCACTCTGCTGCCAGCCAGCACACGCTCCGATATGTAGATTCGAACTTTTCTACATATTCCGCGATCTGCTGCGAACTCGTGCGAAATGTGTTATTTACGTGCGAAATGCTTTAAAACATGGTGCAGCACTCTGCTGCCAGCCAGCGCACGCTCCGATATGTAGATTCGAAGTTTCTACATATTCCGCGATCTGCTGCGAACTCGTGCGAAACGTGTTATTTACGTGCGAAATGCTTAAAATATGGTGCAGCACTCTGCTGCCAGCCAGCGCACGCTCCGATATGTAGATTCGAAGTATCTACATATTCCGCGATCTGCTGCGAACTCGTGCGAAACGTGTTATTTACGTGCGAAATGCTTTAAACATGGTGCAGCACTCTGCTGCCAGCCAGCACACGCTCCGATATGTAGATTTGAAGTTTCTACATATTCCGCGATCTGCTGCGAACTCGTGCGAAATGTGTTATTTACGTGCGAAATGCTTTAAAAACAAGGTGCAGCAGCACTCTGCTGCCAGCCACTGCACGCTCCGATATGTAGATTGAAAGTTTCTACATATTCCGCGATCTGCTGCGAACTCGTGCGAAACGTGTTATTTACGTGCGAAATGCTTTAAACATGGTGCAGCACTCTGCTGCCAGCCAGCACACGCTCCGACATGCAGATTTGAAGTTTCTAGATATTCCGCGATCTGCTGCGAACTCGTGCGAAATGTGTTATTTTCGTGCGAAATGCTCAAAACAAGGTGCAGCACTCTGCTGCCAGCCAGTGCACGCTCCGATATGTAGATTTGAAGTTTCTACATATTCCGCGATCTGCTGCGAAGTCGTGCGAAACGTGTTATTTACGTGCGAAATGCTTTAAACATGGTGCAGCACTCTGCTGCCAGCCAGCACGCTCCGATATGTAGATTCGAAGTTTTACATATTCCGCGATCTGCTGCGAACTCGTGCGAAACGTGTTATTTACGTGCGAAATGCTTTAAACATGGTGCAGCACTCTGCTGCCAGCCAGTGCACGCTCCGATATGTAGATTTGAACTTTCTACATATTCCGCGATCTGCTGCGAACTCGTGCGAAACGTGTTATTTACGTGCGAAATGCTTTAAACATGGTGCAGCACTCTGCTGCCAGCCAGCGCACGCTCCGATATGTAGATTTGAAGTTTCTACATATTCCGCGATCTGCTGCGAACTCGTGCGAAACGTGTTATTTACGTGCGAAATGCTTCAAAACAAGGTGCAGCACTCTGCTGCCAGCCAGAGCACGCTCCGATATGTAGATTCGAAGTTTCTACATATTCCGCGATCTGCTGCGAACTCGTGCGAAACGTGTTATTTACGTGCGAAATGCTTTAAACATGGTGCAGCACTCTGCTGCCAGCCAGCGCACGCTCCGATATGTAGATTCGAAGTTTCTACATATTCCGCGATCTGCTGCGAACTCGTGCGAAACGTGTTATTTACGTGCGAAATGCTTTAAACATGGTGCAGCACTCTGCTGCCAGCCAGCACACGCTCCGACATGCAGATTTGAACTTTCTAGATATTCCGCGATCTGCTGCGAACTCGTGCGAAATGTGTTATTTACGTGCGAAATGCTCAAAACAAGGTGCAGCACTCTGCTGCCAGCCAGCACACGCTCCGAAATGTAGATTTGAAGTTTCTACATATTCCGCGATCTGCTGCGAACTCGTGCGAAACGTGTTATTTACGTGCGAAATGCTTTAAACATGGTGCAGCACTCTGCTGCCAGCCAGCGCACGCTCCGATATGTAGATTCGAAGTTTCTACATATTCCGCGATCTGCTGCGAACTCGTGCGAAACGTGTTATTTACGTGCGAAATGCTTTAAACATGGTGCAGCACTCTGCTGCCAGCCAGAGCACGCTCCGATATGTAGATTTGAAGTTTCTACATATTCCGCGATCTGCTGCGAACTCGTGCGAAATGTGTTATTTGCGTGCGAAATGCTCAAAACAAGGTGCAGCACTCTGCTGCCAGCCAGCGCACGCTCCGATATGTAGATTTGAAGTTTCTACATATTCCGCGATCTGCTGCGAACTCGTGCGAAACGTGTTATTTACGTGCGAAATGCTTTAAACATGGTGCAGCACTCTGCTGCCAGCCAGCGCACGCTCCGATATGTAGATTCGAAGTTTCTACATATTCCGCGATCTGCTGCGAACTCGTGCGAAACGTGTTATTTACGTGCGAAATGCTTTAAACATGGTGCAGCACTCTGCTGCCAGCCAGCGCACGCTCCGATATGTAGATTCGAAGTTTCTACATATTCCGCGATCTGCTGCGAACTCGTGCGAAACGTGTTATTTACGTGCGAAATGCTTTAAACATGGTGCAGCACTCTGCTGCCAGCCAGCGCACGCTCCGACATGCAGATTTGAAGTTTCTAGATATTCCGCGATCTGCTGCGAACTCGTGCGAAACGTGTGTTTTCGAGTGCGAAATGCTCAAAACAAGGTGCAGCACTCTGCTGCCAGCCAGTGCACGCTCCGATATGTAGATTTGAAGTTTCTACATATTCCGCGATCTGCTGCGAACTCGTGCGAAACGTGTTATTTACGTGCGAAATGCTTTAAACATGGTGCAGCACTCTGCTGCCAGCCAGCGCACGCTCCGATATGTAGATTCGAAGTTTCTACATATTCCGCGATCTGCTGCGAACTCGTGCGAAACGTGTTATTTACGTGCGAAATGCTTTAAACATGGTGCAGCACTCTGCTGCCAGCCAGTGCACGCTCCGATATGTAGATTCGAAGTTTCTACATATTCCGCGATCTGCTGCGAACTCGTGCGAAACGTGTTATTTACGTGCGAAATGTTTAAAACATGGTGAATCACTCTGCTGCCAGCCAGTGCACGCTCCGATATGTACATTCGAAGTTTCTACATATTCCGCGATCTGCTGCGAACTCGTGCGAAACGTGTTATTTACGTGCGAAATGCTTTAAACATGGTGCAGCACTCTGCTGCCAGCCAGCGCACGCTCCGATATGTAGATTTGAAGTTTCTACATATTCCGCGATCTGCTGCGAACTCGTGCGAAACGTGTTATTTACGTGCGAAATGCTTTAAACATGGTGCAGCACTCTGCTGCCAGCCAGTGCACGCTCCGATATGTAGATTTGAACTTTCTACATATTCCGCGATCTGCTGCGAACTCGTGCGAAATGTGTTATTTACGTGCGAAATGCTTTAAACATGGTGCAGCACTCTGCTGCCAGCCAGCGCACGCTCCGATATGTAGATTTGAAGTTTCTACATATTCCGCGATCTGCTGCGAACTCGTGCGAAACGTGTTATTTACGTGCGAAATGCTTTAAACATGGTGCAGCACTCTGCTGCCAGCCAGCGCACGCTCCGATATGTAGATTCGAAGTTTCTACATATTCCGCGATCTGCTGCGAACTCGTGCGAAACGTGTTATTTACGTGCGAAATGCTTTAAACATGGTGCAGCACTCTGCTGCCAGCCAGCGCACGCTCCGATATGTAGATTCGAAGTTTCTACATATTCCGCGATCTGCTGCGAACTCGTGCGAAACGTGTTATTTACGTGCGAATGCTTTAAACATGGTGCAGCACTCTGCTGCCAGCCAGCGCACGCTCCGATATGTAGATTCGAAGTTTCTACATATTCCGCGATCTGCTGCGAACTCGTGCGAAACGTGTTATTTACGTGCGAAATGCTTTAAACATGGTGCAGCACTCTGCTGCCAGCCAGCGCACGCTCCGATATGTAGATTCGAAGTTTCTACATATTCCGCGATCTGCTGCGAACTCGTGCGAAACGTGTTATTTACGTGCGAAATGCTTTAAACTAGGTGCAGCACTCTGCTGCCAGCCAGCGCACGCTCCGATATGTAGATTCGAAGTTTCTACATATTCCGCGATCTGCTGCGAACTCGTGCGAAACGTGTTATTTACGTGCGAAATGCTTTAAACATGGTGCAGCACTCTGCTGCCAGCCAGCGCACGCTCCGATATGTAGATTTCGATGTTTCTACATATTCCGCGATCTGCTGCGAACTCGTGCGAAACGTGTTATTTACGTGCGAAATGTTTAAAACATGGTGAATCACTCTGCTGCCAGCCAGTGCACGCTCCGATATGTACATTCGAAGTTTCTACATATTCCGCGATCTGCTGCGAACTCGTGCGAAACGTGTTATTTATTTGCGAAATGCTTTAAAACTAGGTGCAGCACTCTGCTGCCAGCCAGCGCACGCTCCGATATGTAGATTCGAAGTTTCTACATATTTCCGCGATCTGCTGCGAACTCGTGCGAAACGTGTTATTTACGTGCGAAATGCTTTAAACATGGTGCAGCACTCTGCTGCCAGCCAGCGCACGCTCCGATATGTAGATTCGAAGTTTCTACATATTCCGCGATCTGCTGCGAACTCGTGCGAAACGTGTTATTTACGTGCGAAATGCTTTAAACATGGTGCAGCACTCTGCTGCCAGCCAGTGCACGCTCCGAAATGTAGATTTGAACTTTCTAGATATTCCGCGATCTGCTGCGAACTCGTGCGAAATGTGTTATTCGAGTGCGAAATGCTCAAAACAAGGTGCAGCACTCTGCTGCCAGCCAGCGCACGCTCCGAAATGTAGATTTGAAGTTTCTACATATTCCGCGATCTGCTGCGAACTCGTGCGAAACGTGTTATTTACGTGCGAAATGCTTTAAACATGGTGCAGCACTCTGCTGCCAGCCAGCGCACGCTCCGATATGTAGATTCGAAGTTTCTACATATTCCGCGATCTGCTGCGAACTCGTGCGAAACGTGTTATTTACGTGCGAAATGCTTTAAACATGGTGCAGCACTCTGCTGCCAGCCAGCACACGCTCCGACATGCAGATTTGAAGTTTCTAGATATTCCACGATCTGCTGCGAACTCGCGCGAAATGTGTTATTCGAGTGCGAAATGCTTAATACAAGGTGCAGCACTCTGCGCCCAGCCAGGGCACGCTCCGACATGCAGATTTGAAGTTTCTACATATTCCGCGATCTGCTGCGATTTTGTGCGAAACGTGTTATTTACGTGCGAAATGCTTTAAACATGGTGCAGCACTCTGCTGCCAGCCAGCACACGCTCCGATATGTAGATTCGAAGTTTCTACATATTCCGCGATCTGCTGCGAACTCGTGCGAAACGTGTTATTTACGTGCGAAATGCTTTAAACATGGTGCAGCACTCTGCTGCCAGCCAGCGCACGCTCCGACATGTAGATTTGAAGTTTCTACATATTCCGCGATCTGCTGCGAACTCGTGCGAAACGTGTTATTTACGTGCGAAATGCTTTAAACAAGGTGCAGCACTCTGCTGCCAGCCAGCGCACGCTCCGATATGTAGATTCGAAGTTTTTACATATTCCGCGATCTGCTGCGAACTCGTGCGAAACGTGTTATTTACGTGCGAAATGCTTTAAACATGGTGCAGCACTCTGCTGCCAGCCAGCGCACGCTCCGATATGTAGATTCGAAGTTTCTACATATTCCGCGATCTGCTGCGAACTCGTGCGAAATGTGTTATTTACGTGCGAAATGCTCAAAACAAGGTGCAGCACTCTGCTGCCAGCCAGCGCACGCTCCGAAATGTAGATTTGAAGTTTCTACATATTCCGCGATCTGCTGCGAACTCGTGCGAAACGTGTTTTTTACGTGCGAAATGCTTTAAACATGGTGCAGCACTCTGCTGCCAGCCAGCACACGCTCCGATATGTAGATTCGAAGTTTCTACATATTCCGCGATCTGCTGCGAACTCGTGCGAAACGTGTTATTTACGTGCGAAATGCTTTAAACATGGTGCAGCACTCTGCTGCCAGCCAGCGCACGCTCCGATATGTAGATTTGAAGTTTCTACATATTCCGCGATCTGCTGCGAACTCGTGCGAAATGTGTTATTTACGTGCGAAATGCTAAAACAAGGTGCAGCATTCTGCTGACAGCCAGCGCACGCTCCGATATGTAGATTCGAAGTTTCTACATATTCCGCGATCTGCTGCGAACTCGTGCGAAACGTGTTATTTACGTGCGAAATGCTTTAAACTAGGTGCAGCACTCTGCTGCCAGCCAGCGCACGCTCCGATATGTAGATTCGAAGTTTCTACATATTCCGCAATCTGCTACGAACTCGTGCGAAATGTGTTATTTACGTGCGAAATGCTTTAAAACATGGGTGCAGCACTCTGCTGCCAGCCAGCACACGCTCCGATATGTAGATTCGAAGTTTCTACATATTCCGCGATCTGCTGCGAACTCGTGCGAAACGTGTTATTTACGTGCGAAATGCTTTAAACATGGTGCAGCACTCTGCTGCCAGCCAGCGCACGCTCCGATATGTAGATTTGAAGTTTCTACATATTCCGCGATCTGCTGCGAACTCGTGCGAAATGTGTTATTTACGTGCGAAATGCTTTAAACTAGGTGCAGCACTCTGCTGCCAGCCAGCGCACGCTTCGATATGTACATTCGAAGTTTCTACATATTCCGCGATCTGCTGCGAACTCGTGCGAAACGTGTTATTTACGTGCGAAATGCTTTAAACATGGTGCAGCACTCTGCTGCCAGCCAGTGCACGCTCCGATATGTAGATTCGATGTTTCTACATATTCCGCGATCTGCTGCGAACTCGTGCGAAACGTGTTATTTACGTGCGAAATGTTTTTAACATGGTGCAGCACTCTGCTGCCAGCCAGCACACGCTCCGACATGCAGATTTGAACTTTCTAGATATTTAGCGATCTGCTGCGAACTCGTGCGAAATGTGTTATTCGAGTGCGAAATGCTCAAAACAAGGTGCAGCACTCTGCTGCCAGCCAGCACACGCTCCGACATGCAGATTTGAACTTTCTACATATTCCGCGATCTGCTGCGAACTCGTGCGAAACGTGTTATTTACGTGCGAAATGCTTTAAACATGGTGCAGCACTCTGCTGCCAGCCAGCGCACGCTCCGATATGTAGATTCGAAGTTTCTACATATTCTGCGTTCTGCTGCGAACTCGTGCGAAACGTGTTATTTACGTGCGAAATGCTTAAAACATGGTACAGCACTCTGCTGCCAGCCAGAGCACGCTCCGATATGTAGATTTAAACTTTCTAGATATTCCGCGATCTGCTGCAAACTCGTGCGAAATGTATTATTCGAGTGCGAAATGCTCAAAACAAGGTGCAGCACTTTTCTGCCAGCCAGCGCACGCTCCTAAATGTAGATTTGAAGTTTTTACATATTCCGCGATCTGCTGCGATTTTGTGCGAAACGTGTTATTTACGTGCGAAATGCTTTAAACATGGTGCAGCACTCTGCTGCCAGCCAGCACACGCTCCGATATGTAGATTCGATGTTTCTACATATTCCGCGATCTGCTGCGAACTCGTGCGAAATGTGTTATTTACGTGCGAAATGCTTTAAATATGGTGCAGCACTCTGCTGCCAGCCAGCGCACGCTCCGATATGTAGATTCGAAGTTTCTACATATTCCGCGATCTGCTGCGAAGTAGTGCGAAACGTGTTATTTACGTGCGAAATGCTTTAAACATGGTGCATCACTCTGCTGCCAGCCAGCACACGCTCCGACATGCAGATTTGAACTTTCTAGATATTTAGCGATCTGCTGCGAACTCGTGCGAAATGTGTTATTCGAGTGCGAAATCTCAAAACAAGGTGCAGCACTCTGCTGCCAGCCAGTGCATGCTCCTAAATGTAGATTTGAAGTTTCTACATTTTCCGCGATCTCCTGCGAACTCGTGCAAAACGTGTCATTTACGTGCGAAATGCTTTAAACATGGTGCAGCACTCTCTGCTGCCAGCCAGCACACGCTCCTATATGTAGATTCGAAGTTTCTACATTTTCCGCGATCTCCTGCGAACTCGTGCAAAACGTGTTATTTACGTGCGAAATGCTTTAAACAAGGTGCAGCACTCTGCTGCCAGCCAGTGCACGCTCCGACATGCAGATTTAAAGTTTCTACTTATTCAGCGATCTGCTGCGAACTCGTGCGAAACGTGTTATTTACGCCCGAAGTGCTTTAAACGTGGTGCAGCAGTCTGCTGCTAGCCAGTGCACGCTCCGACATGCAGATTTGAAGTTTCTAGATATTCCGCGATCTGCTGCGAACTCGTGCGAAATGTGTTATTCGAGTGCGAAATGCTCAAAACAAGGTACAGCACTCTGCTGCCAGTCAGAGCACGCTCCGACATGCAGATTTGAAGTTTTTTTATATTCCGCGATCTGCTGCGAACTCGTGCGAAACGTGTTATTTACGTGCGAAATGCTTTAAACATGGTGCAGCACTCTGCTGCCAGCCTGCTCACGCTCCGATATGTAGATTCGAAGTTTCTACATATTCCGCGATCTGCTGCGAACTCGTGCAAAACGTGTTATTTACGTGCGAAATGCTTTAAACATGGTGCAGCACTCTGCTGCCAGCCAGCACACGCTCCGACATGCAGATTTGAACTTTCTACATATTCCGCGATCTGCTGCGAACTCGTGCGAAATGTGTTATTTACGTGCGAAATGCTCAAAACATGGTGCAGCACTCTTCTGCCAGCCAGCGCACGCTCCGATATGTAGATTCGAAGTTTCTACATATTCCGCGATCTGCTGCGAACTAGTGCGAAACGTGTTATTTACGTGCGAAATGCTTTAAACTAGGTGCAGCACTCTGCTGCCAGCCAGCGCACGCTCCGATATGTAGATTCGAAGTTTCTACATATTCCGCGATCTGCTGCGAAGTCGTGCGAAACGTGTTATTTACGTGCGAAATGCTTTAAACATGGTGCAGCACTCTGCTGCCAGCCAGCGCACGCTCCGATATGTAGATTCGAAGTTTCTACATATTCCGCGATCTGCTGCGAACTCGTGCGAAACGTGTTATTTACGTGCGAAATGCTTTAAACTAGGTGCAGCACTCTGCTGCCAGCCAGCGCACGCTCCGATATGTAGATTCGAAGTTTCTACATATTCCGCGATCTGCTGCGAAACTTGTGCGAAACGTGTTATTTACGTGCGAAATGCTTTAAACATGGTGCAGCACTCTGCTGCCAGCCAGCACACGCTCCGACATGTAGATTTGAAGTTTCTACATATTCCGCGATCTGCTGCGAACTCGTGCGAAACGTGTTATTTACGTGCGAAATGCTTCAAAACAAGGTGCAGCACTCAGCTGCCAGCCAGCACACGCTCCGATATGTAGATTCGATGTTTCTACATATTCCGCGATCTGCTGCGAACTCGTGCGAAATGTGTTATTTACGTGCGAAATGCTTTAAACATGGTGCAGCACTCTGCTGCCAGCCAGCGCACGCTCCGATATGTAGATTCGAAGTTTCTACATATTCCGCGATCTGCTGCGAACTCGTGCGAAACGTGTTATTTACGTGCGAAATGCTTAAACAAGGTCAGCAGCACTCTGCTGCCAGCCAGCGCACGCTCCGATATGTAGATTCGAAGTTTCTACATATTCCGCGATCTGCTGCGAACTCGTGCGAAACGTGTTATTTACGTGCGAAATGCTTTAAACATGGTGCAGCACTCTGCTGCCAGCCAGCGCACGCTCCGATATGTAGATTCGAAGTTTCTACATATTCCGCGATCTGCTGCGAACCAAAACTCGTGCGAAACGTGTTATTTACGTGCGAAATGCTTTAAACATGGTGCATCACTCTGCTGCCAGCCAGCACACGCTCCGACATGCAGATTTGAACTTTCTACATATTGTGCGATCTGCTGCGAACTCGTGCGAAATGTGTTATTTACGTGCAAAATGCTTTAAACATGGTGCAGCACTCTGCTGCCAGCCAGCGCACGCTCCGAAATGTAGATTTGAAGTTTCTACATATTCCGCGATCTGCTGCGAACTCGTGCGAAACGTGTTATTTACGTGCGAAATGCTTTAAACAAGGTGCAGCACTCTGCTGCCAGCCAGGACACGCTCCGATATGTAGATTTGAAGTTTCTACATATTCCGCGATCTGCTGCGAACTCGTGCGAAATGTGTTATTTACGTGCGAAATGCTTTAAACAAGGTGCAGCACTCTGCTGCCATTCAGCGCACGCTCCGACATGCAGATTTGAAGTTTCTACATATTCCGCGATCTGTTGCGAACTCGTGCGAAAAGTGTTATTTACGTGCGAAATGCTTTAAAACATGGTGCAGCACTCTGCTGCCAGCCAGCGCACGCTCCGATATGTAGATTCGAAGTTTCTACATATTCCGCGATCTGCTGCGAACTCGTGCGAAACGTGTTATTTACGTGCGAAATGCTTTAAACAAGGTGCAGCACTCTGCTGCCAGCCAGCGCACGCTCCGACATGTAGATTTGAAGTTTCTACATATTCCGCGATCTGCTGCGAACTCGTGCGAAACGTGTTATTTACGTGCGAAATGCTTTAAACATGGTGCAGCACTCTGCTGCCAGCCAGCGCACGCTCCGACATGCAGATTTACGTTTCTACATATTCCGCGATCTGCTGCGAACTCGTGCGAAACGTGTTATTTACGTGCGAAATGCTTTAAACATGGTGCAGCACTCTGCTGCCAGCCAGCACACGCTCCGATATGCAGATTTGAACTTTCTACATATTCCGCGATCTGCTGCGAACTCGTGCGAAATGTGTTATTTGAGTGCGAAATGCTTTAAACATGGTGCAGCACTCTGCTGCCAGCCAGCGCACGCTCCGATATGTAGATTCGAAGTTTCTACATATTCCGCGATCTGCTGCGAACTTCGTGCGAAAACGTGTTATTTACGTGCGAAATGCTTTAAAACATGGTGCCAGCACTCTGCTGCCAGCCAGCGCACGCTCCGATATGTAGATTCGAAGTTTCTACATATTCCGCGATCTGCTGCGAACTCGTGCGAAACGTGTTATTTACGTGCGAAATGCTTTAAACAAGGTGCAGCACTCTGCTGCCAGCCAGCGCACGCTCCGACACGCAGACGTGAAGTTTCTACATATTCCGCGATCTGCTGCGAACTCGTGCGAAACGTGTTATTTCCGTGCGAAATGCTTTAAACATGGGTACAGAACTCTGCTGCCAGCCAGCGCACGCTCCGATATGTAGATTTCGAAGTTTCTACATATTCCGCGATCTGCTGCGAACTCGTGCGAAACGTGTTTATTTTACGTGCGAAATGCTTTAAACATGGTGCAGCACTCTGCTGCCAGCCAGCGCACGCTCCGATATGTAGATTCGAAGTTTCTACATATTCCGCGATCTGCTGCGAACTCGTGCGAAACGTGTTATTTACGTGCGAAATGCTTTAAAAACATGGTGCAGCACTCTGCTGCCAGCCAGCGCACGCTCCGATATGTAGATTCGAAGTTTCTACATATTCCGCGATCTGCTGCGAACTCGTGCGAAACGTGTTATTTACGTGCGAAATGCTTTAAACATGGTGCAGCACTCTGCTGCCAGCCAGCGCACGCTCCGATATGTAGATTTGAACTTTTCTACATATTCCGCGATCTGCTGCGAACTCGTGCGAAACGTGTTATTTACGTGCGAAATGCTTTAAACAAGGTGCAGCACTCTGCTGCCAGCCAGCGCACGCTCCGATATGTAGATTCGAGCTCCGATATGTAGATTCGAAGTTTCTACATATTCCGCGATCTGCTGAGAACTCGTGCGAAATGTGTTATTTACGTGCGAAATGCTTTAAACATGGTGCAGCACTCTGCTGCCAGCCAGCGCACGCTCCGATATGTAGATTCGAAGTTTCTACATATTCCGCGATCTGCTGCTAACTCGTGCGAAACGTGTTATTTACGTGCGAAATGCTTTAAACATGGTGCAGCACTCTGCTGCCAGGCCAGCACACGCTCCGATTGAAAGTTTTACATATATCCGCAATCTGCTACGAACTTGTGCGAAACGTGTTATTTACGTACGAAATGCATAAAACAAGGTGCCGCACCCTTCTGCCAGCCTGCGCACGCTCCGATATGTAGATTCGAAGTTTCTACATATTCCGCGATCTGCTGCGAACTCGTGCAAAAAAACGTGTTATTTACGTGCGAAATGCTTTAAACATGGTGCACCACACTGCTGCCAGCCAGCACACGCTCCGACATGCAGATTTGAACTTTCTAGATATTTAGCGATCTGCTGCAAACTCGTGCGAAATGTATTATTCGAGTGCGAAATGCTCAAAACAAGGTGCAGCACTCTTCTGGCAGCCAGCGCACGCTCCTAAATGTAGATTTGAAGTTTCTACATATTGTGCGATCTGCTGCGAACTTGTGCGAAACGTTTTTATTTACGTGCGAAATGCTTTAAACATGGTGCAGCACTCTGCTGCAAGCCAGGACACGCTCCGACATGCAGATTTGAACTTTCTAGATATTCCGTGATCCGCTGGCAAGTCGTGCGAAATGTGTTATTGATGTGCGAAATCCTTGAAACAACGTGCAGCACTCTGCTGCCAGTCAGCTCACGCTCCGACATGCAGATTTGAAGTTTGTAGATACTCAGCGATCTGCTGCGAACTACTGCCAAATGTGTTATTTACGTGCGAAATGATTGAAAACAAGGTGCAGCACTCTGCTGCCAGCCAGCGGACGCTCCGATATGTAGATTTAAAGTTTCTACATATTCCGTGATCTGCTGCGAAGTTGTTTGAAACGTGTTTTTTACGTGCGAAATGCTTTAAACATGGTGCAGCACTCTTCTGCCAGCCAGCACACGCTCCGATATGTAGATTCGAAGTTTCTACATATTCCGCGATCTGCTGCGAACTCGTGCAAAACGTGTTATTTACGTGCGAAATGCTTTAAACAAGGTGCAGCACACTGCTGCCAGCAAGTGCGTGCTCCAACATGCAGATTTAAAGTTTCTACATATTCAGCGATCTGCTGCGAACTCGTTCGAAACGTGTTATTTACGTGCGAAGTGCTTTAAACATGGTGCAGCAGTCTGCTGCTAGGCAGCGCACGCTCCGACATGCAGATATTGTAGTTTCTTTATATTCCGCGATCTGCTGCGAACTCGTGCGAAATGTGTTATTCCAGTCCGAAATGCCTTAAACAAGGTACAGCACTCTGCTGCCAGCCAGTGCACGCTCCGATATGTACATTCGAAGTTTCTACATATTCCACGATCTGCTGCGAAGTAGTGCGAAACGTATTATTTACGTGCGAAATGCTTTAAACTAGGTGCAGCACTCTGCTGCCAGCCAGCGCACGCTCCGATATGTAGATTCGAAGTTTCTACATATTCCGCAATCTGCTACGAACTCGTGCGAAATGTGTTATTTACGTGCGAAATGCTTTAAACATGGTGCAGCACTCTGCTGCCAGCCAGCTCACGCTCCGATATGTAGATTCGAAGTTTCTACATATTCCGCGATCTGCTGCGAACTCGTGCGAAAACGTGTTATTTACGTGCGAAATGCTTTAAACAAGGTGCAGCACTCTGCTGCCAGCCAGCGCACGCTCCGACATGTAGATTTGAAGTTTCTACATATTCCGCGATCTGCTGCGAACTCGTGCGAAACGTGTTATTTACGTGCGAAATGCTTTAAAACAAGGTGCAGCACTCTGCTGCCAGCCAGCACACGCTCCGACATGCAGATTTGAAGTTTCTACATATTCCGCGATCTGCTGCGAACTCGTGCGAAACGTGTTATTTACGTGCGAAATGCTTTAAACATAGTGCAGCACTCTGCTGCCAGCCAGCGCACGCTCCGATATGTAGATTCGAAGTTTCTACATATTCCGCGATCTGGTGCGAACTCGTGTGAATCACGCTCCGATATGTAGATTCGAAGTTTCTACATATTCCGCGATCTGCTGCGAACTCGTGCGAAACGTGTTATTTACGTGCGAAATGCTTTAAACATGGTGCAGCACTCTGCTGCCAGCCAGCGCACGCTCCGATATGGAGATTCGAAGTTTCTACATATTCCGCGATCTGCTGCGAACTCGTGCGAAACGTGTTATTTACGTGCGAAATGCTTTAAACATGGTTGCAGCACTCTGCTGCCAGCCAGCGCACGCTCCGATATGTAGATTCGAGTTTCTACATATTCCGCGATCTGCTGCGAACTCGTAGCGAAATGTGTTATTACGTGCGAAATGCTTTAAACATGGTGCAGCACTCTGCTGCCAGCCAGCACACGCTCCGACATGCCAGATAGTTTAATTCGAATTTTCTACATATTCCGCGATCTGCTGCGAACTCTGCTGCCAGCCAGCACACGCTCCGATATGTAGATTCGAAGTTTCTACATATTCCGCGATCTGCTGCGAACTCGTGCGAAATGTGTTATTCGAGTGCGAAATGCTCAAAACAAGGTGCAGCACTCTGCTGCCAGCCAGCGCACGCTCCGACATGCAGATTTGAAGTTTCTACATATTCCGCGATCTGCTGCGAACGCGTGCGAAACGTGTTATTTACGTGCGAAATGCTTTAAACATGGTGCTGCACTCTGCTGCCAGCCAGCACACGCTCCGACATGCAGATTTGAACTTTCTACATATTCCGCGATCTGCTGCGAACTCGTGCGAAATGTGTTATTTACGTGCGAAATGCTTTAAACATGGTGCAGCACTTTTCTGCCAGCCAGCGCACGCTCCGATATGTAGATTCGAAGTTTCTACATATTCCGCGATCTGCTGCGAATGTCGTGCGAAACGTGTTATTTACGTGCGAAATGCTTTAAACATGGTGCAGCACTCTCTGCTGCCACCAGCGCGCACGCTCCGATATGTAAGTTCGATGTTTCTACATATTCCGCGATCTGGTGCGAACTCGTGCGAAACGTGTTATTTACGTGCGAAATGCTGTAAACATGGTGCAGCACTCTGCTGCCAGTCAGCGCACGCTCCCGTAGATTTAGATTCGAAGTTTATACATGTTACGCTATCTGCCTACGAACTCGTGCGAAACGTGTTATTTACGTGCGAAATGCTTTAAAAAAACATGTTGGCAGCACTCTGCTGCCATCCACTGCAAATTTTGTGCGAGGACGTGTATTTACGCTGCCAGCCATCGCACGCTCCTAAATGTGAATTTGAAGTTTCTACATATTCCGCGATCTGCTGCGAACTCGTGCGAAACGTGTTATTTACGTGCGAAATGCTTTAAACATGGTGCAGCA
>WPIO01000559.1:0-25846 GCA_009760855.2 Cristatella mucedo
TGCGAAATGCTTGAAACAGACGGGTGCAGCACTGCTGCTGCCAGCCAGCTCACGATCCGAAAAGCATATTTGAAGTTTCTAGATTCCGCGAACTGCAGCGAACTCGTGCGGAAATGTGTTTTTTTGGTGCACAAATGCTTTAAACAAGCTGCAGCCTGCTGGCTCCAGCCACCTCTGGTCCGAAAAGCAATATTTGAAGTTTCTAGATATTCCGCGATCTGCTGCTGACCCTTCGTGCGAAAATGTGTTCTTTACGTGCGAAATTCTTTGAAAATGATGTGCAGCACTCTGCTGCAGCACCAGCTCACGCTCCGACAAGCAGATTTGAAGTGTACACATATTCTGCGATCTGCTGCGAACTCGTGCGAAACGTGTTATTTACGTGCGAAATGCTTTAAACAAGGTGCAGCACTCTGCTGCCAGCCAGCACACGCTCCGACATGCAGATTTGAAGTTTCTACATATTCCGCGATCTGCTGCGAACTCGTGCGAAACGTGTTATTTACGTGCGAAATGCTTTAAACAAGGTTCAGCACTCTGCTGCCAGCCAGTACGAGCTCCGACAGGCAGATTGGAAGTTTCTAGACATTCTGCGATCTGCTCCGAACTCTTGCGAAACGTGTTATTTACGTGCGAAATGCTCAAAACGAGATGCAGCATTCTGCTGCCAGCCAGCCGCAAGCTCCGACATGCAGATTTGAAGTTTCTAGATATTCCGCGATCTGCTGCGAACTCGTGCGAAATGTGTTATTCGAGTACGAAATGCTCAAAACAAGGTGCAACACTCTTCTGCCAGCCAGCCCACGTTCCGAAAAGCAGATTTGAAGCTTCTGGATATTCTGCGAGCTGTTGCTGCGAACTCATGCGAAATGAGTAATTGACGTGCGAATTCCTTGAAAACAATGTGCAACACTCTGCTGCCAGTCAGCGCACGCTCCGACATGCACATTTGAAGTTTCTAGATATTCCGCGATCTACTGACCGATCTGCTGCGAAGTCGTGCGAAATGTGTTTTTTCCGTGCGAAATGCTTGAAACAAGGCGCAGGACTCTGCTGCCAGCTGCTCATGCTCCGAAAAGCAAATTTAAAGTTTCTAGATACTCAGCGATCTGTTGCGAACTAGTGCGAAATGTGTTATTTAGGTGCTAAATGCTTGAAACAAGGTGCAGCACTTTGCAGCCAGCCAGCGGACGCTCCGACCTGCAGATTTGAAGTTTCTAGATATTTCGCGATCTGCTGCAAACTCGTGTGAAATGTGTTATTTACGTGCAAATTTCTTAAAACAACGTGCAGCACTCTGCTGCCAGCCCGCTCAAGCTCCGAAAAGCAGATATGAAGTTTTAGATATTTGGCGATCTGCTGCGAACTCGTGCGAAATCCTTGAAACAATGTGCAGGACTCTGCTGCCAGCCAGCAAACGCTCTGACATGCAGATTTAAAGTTTCTAGATATTCCGCGATCTGCTGCGAACTTGTGCGAAATGTGTTATTTACGTGCGAAATGCTTGAAACAAGGTGCAGCACTCTGCTGCCAGCCAGCGCACGCTCCGACATGCAGATTTGAAGTTTCTAGATATTCCGCGATCTGCTGCGAACTCGTGCGAAACGTGTTATTTACGTGCGAAATGCTTTAAACAAGGTGCACCACTCTCCTGCCAGCAAGCACACGCTGTGACATGCATATTTGAAGTTTCTACATATTCCGCGATATGCTGCAAACTCGTGCGAAATGTGTTTTTACGTGCGAAATGCTTTAAAACAAGGTGCAGCACTCTGCTGCCAGCCAGCACACGCTCCGACATGCAGATTTGAAGTTTCTAGATATTCCGCGATCTGCTGCGAACTCGTGCGAAATGTGTTATTTACGTGCGAAATGCTTAAAACATGGTGCAGCACTCTGCTGCCAGCCAGCTCACGCTCCGACATGCAGATTTGAAGTTTCTACGTATTCCGCGATCTGCTGCGAACTCGTGCGAAATGTGTTATTCGAGTGCGAAATGCTTGAAACAAGGTGCGGCACTCTGCTGCCAGCCAGCGCACGCTCCGACATGCAGATTTGAAGTTTTGTAGATATTCAGCGATCTGCTGCGAACTCGTGCGAAATGTGTTATTTACGTGCGAAATGCTTAAACAAGGTGCAGCACTCTGCTGCCAGCCAGCACACGCTCCGACATGCAGATTTGAAGTTTCTACATATTCCGCGATCTGCTGCGAACTCGTGCGAAACGTGTTATTTACGTGCGAAATGCTTTAAACAAGGTGCAGCACTCTGCTGCCAGCCAGCACACGCTCCGACATGCAGATTTGAACTTTCTAGATATTCTTCGATCTGCTGCGAACTTGTGCGAAATGTATCATTCGAGTGCGAAATGCTCAAAAAAATGTGCAGCACTCTGCTGCCAGCCAGTGCACGCTCCGACATGCAGATTTGAAGTTTCTAGATATTCCGCGATCTGCTGCGAACTCGTGCGAAACGTGTTATTTACGTGCGAAATGCTTTAAACAAGACACAGCACTCTGCTGCCAGCCAGCGCACGCTCCGAAATGTAGATTTGAACTTTCTAGATATTCCGCGATCTGCTGTGAACTCGTGCGAAACGTGTTATTTACTTGCGAAATGATTTAAACATGGTGCAGCACTCTGCTGCCAGCCAGCACGAGCTTCGACGTGCAGAATTGAACTTTCTAGATATTCTGCGATTTGCTGCGAACTCGTACGAAATGAGTTATTCGAGTGCGAAATGCTTTAAACAAGGTGCAGCACTCTGCTGCCAGCCAGCGCACGCTCCGACATGCAGATTTGAAGTTTCTACATATTCCGCGATCTGCTGCGAACTTGTGCGAAACGTGTTATTTACGTGCGAAATGCTTTAAACATGGTGCAGCACTCTGCTGCCAGCCAGCTCACGCTCTGACAAGCAGATATGAAGTTTCTAGATATTCCACGATCTGCTGCGAACTCGTGCGAAATGTGTTATTTACGTGCGAAATGCTTTTGAAACAATGTGCAGCGATCTGCTGCGAGCCATCAAACGCTCTGACATGCAGATTCGAAGTTTCTCGATATTCCGCGATCTGCTGCGAACTAGTGCGAAATGTGTTATTTACGTGCGAAATGCTTTAAACAAGGTGCAGCACTCTGCTGCCAGCCAGCGCACGCTCCGACATGCAGATTTGAAGTTTCTACATATTCCGCGATCTGCTGCGAACTCGTGCGAAACGTGTTATTTACGTGCGAAATGCTTTAAACAAGGTGCAGCACACTGCTGCCAGCCAGAGCACGCTCCGAAAGCAGATTTGAAGTTTTCTACATATTCCGCGATCTGCTGCGAACTCGTGCGAAATGTGTTATTTGATGTCTGAAATCCTTGAAAATAGGTGCAGCACTCTGCTGCCAGCCAGCTCACGCTCCGACAAGCAGATTTGAAGTTTCTAGATATTCCGCGATCTGCTGCGAACTAGTGCGAAACGTGTTATTTACGTGCGAAATGCTTGAAACAAGGTGCAGCACTCTGCTGCCAGCCAGCTCAAGCTCCGACATGCAGATTTGAAGTTTCTATATATTCCGCGATCTGCTGCGAACTCGTGCGAAACGTGTTATTTACGTGCGAAATGCTTTAAACAAGGTGCAGCACTCTGCTGCCAGCCAGCGCACGCTCCGACATGCAGATTTGAAGTTTCTAGATATTCCGCGATCTGCTGCGAACTCGTGCGAAACGTGTTATTTTACGTGCGAAATGCTTTAAAAATAGGTGCAGCACTCTGCTGCCAGCCAGCACACGCTCCGACATGCAGATTTGAAGTTTCTACATATTCCGCGATCTGCTGCGAACTCGTGCGAAATGTGTTATTTACGTGCGAAATGCTTTAAACAAGGTGCAGCACTCTGCTGCCAGCCAGGGCACGCTCCGACACGCAGATTTGAAGTTTCTTCATATTCCGCGATCTGCTGCGAATTCGTGCGAAACGTGTTATTTACGTGCAAAAAATGCCTTGCGAAACTTAAAGCTAGGTGCAGCACTCTGCTGCCAGCCAGCTCACGCTCCGACAAGCAGATTTGAAGTTTCTACATATTCCGCGATCTGCTGCGAACTCGTGCGAAACGTGTTATTTACGTGCGAAATGCTCAGAACAAGGTGCAGCACTCTGCTTCCAGCCACCTCACGCTCCGAAAAGCAATTTTGAAGTTTCTAGATATTCCGCGATCTGCTGCGAACTCGTGCGAAATGTGTTATTTACGTGCAAAATTTTTAAAACAACAGCAGCACTCTGCTGCCAGCCAGCTCACGCTCCGACAAGCAGATATGAAGTTTCTAGATATTCGGCGATCTGCTGCGAACTCGTGCGAAATGTGTTTATTGATGTGCGAAATCTTTGAAACAATGTGCAGCAATCTGCTGCCAGCCAGCAAACGCTCTGACATGCAAATTTGAAGATTCTCGATACTCTGGGATCTGCTGTGAACTAGTGCGAAATGTGTTATTTACGTGCGAAATGCTTGAAACAAGGTGCAGCACTCTGCTGCCAGCCAGCGTACGGTCCGACTTGCAGATATGAAGTTTCTAGATATTCCGCGATCTGCTGCGAACTCGTGCGAAATGTGTTATTCGCGTGCGAAATGCTCAAAACAAGGTGCAGCACTCTGCTGCCAGCCAGCACACGCTCCGACATGCAGATTTGAACTTTCTACATATTCCGCGATCTGCTGTGACTTATGCAAAATGAGTTTTTGATGTCGCGAAATCCTTGAAAACAATGTGCATCACTCTTCTGCAAGCCAGCTCACTCTCCGACAAGCAGATTTGAAGTTTCTAGATATTCCGCGATCTGCTGTGACCTCGTGGGAAATGTGTTATTCGAATGTGAAATGCTTGAAACAAGGTGCAGCACTCTGCTGCCAGCCAGCGCACGCTCCGACATGCAGATTCAAAGTTTCTACATATTCCGTGATCTGGTGCAAACTCGTGCGAAACGTGTTATTTACGTGCGAAATGCTTTAAACAAGGTTCAGCACTCTGCTGCCAGCCAGCGCACGCTCTGACATGCAGATTCGAAGTTTCTAGATATTTCGCGATTTGCTACGAACTCTTGCGAAATGAGTTTTTCGAGTACGAAATGCTTTAAAACGAGGTGCAGCATTCTGGTGCCAGCCAGCGCAAGCTCCGATATGCAGATTTGAAGTTTCTAGATATTCCGCAATCTGCAGTGAACTCGTTCGAAATGTGTTATTCGAGTTCGAAATGCTCCAAAACAAGGTGCAACACTATGCTGCCAGCCAGCCCACGTTCCGAAAAGCAGATTTAAAGCTTGTAGATATTCCGCGATCTGCTGAGAACTCATGCGAAATGAGTAATTGACGTGCGAATTCCTTGAAACAATGTGCAACACTCTGCTGCCTGCCAGCGGACGCTCCGACCTGCACATTTGAAGTTTCTAGATATTCCGCGATCTGCTGGGAACTCGTGCGAAATGTGTTATTCGAGTGCGAAATGCTTGAAACTAGGTGCAGCACTCTGCTGCCAGCCAGCGCACGCTCCGAAATGCAGATTTGAAGTTTCTACATATTCCGCGATCTGCTGCGAACTCGTGCGAAACGTGTTATTTACGTGCGAAATGCTTTATACATGGTGCAGCACTCTGCTGCCAGCCAGCACACGCTACGAAACGCAGATTTAAACTTTCTAGATATTCCGCGATCTGCTGCGAACACGTGCTAAATGTGTTATTCGAGTGCGAAATGCTCAAAACAAGGTGCAGCAGTCTGCTGCCAGCCATCGCACGCTCCTAAATGTGGATTTGAAGTTTCTACATATTCCGCGAGCTGCTGCGAACTTGCGCGAAACGTGTTATTTACAAGCGAAATGCTTTAAACAAGGTGCAGCACTCTGCTGTCAGCCAGCGGACGCTCCGACTTGCAGATATGAAGTTTCTAGATATTCCGCGATTTGCTGCGAACTCGTGCGAAATGTGTTATTTGAGTGCGAAATGCTTAAAACAAGGTACAGCACTTTACTGCCAGGCAGCTCATGCTCCGACATGCAGATTCGAAGTTTCTAGATATTTAGCGATCTGCTGCAAACTCGTGCGAAATGTATTATTCGAGTGCGAAATGCTCAAAACAAGGTGCAGCACTCTGCTGCCAGCCAGCGCACGCTCCTAAATGTAGATTTGAAATTTCTACATATTCCGCGATCTGCTAAGAACTCGTGCGAAACGTGTTATTTACGTGCGAAATGCTTGAAACAAAGTGCAGCACTCTGCTGCCAGCCAGCGGACGCTCCGATATGTAGATTTGAAGTTTCTACATATTCCGTGATCTGCTGCGAAGTTGTGCGAAACGTGTTATTTACGTGCGAAATGCTTTAAACATGGTGCAGCACTCTTCTGCAAGCAAGCACACGCTCCGACATGCAGATTTGAACTTTCTAGATATTCCGCGATCTGCTGCGAACTCGTGCTAAACGTGTTATTTACGTGCGAAATGCTTTAAACAAGGTGCAGCACACTGCTGCCAGCCAGCCCACGCTTCGATATGTAGACTTTCAGTTTCTACATATTCCGCGATCGGCTGCGAAGTTGTGCGAAACGTGTTATTTACGTGCGAAATGCTTTAAACATGGTGCAGCACTCTGCTGCCATTCAGGACACGCTCCGACATGCAGATTTGAACTATCTAGATATTCCGTGATCTGCTGGCAACTCGTGCGAAATGTGTTATTGATGTGCGAATTCCTTGAAACAAAGTGCAGCACTCTGCTGCCAGCCAGCAAACGCTCCGACATGCATATTTGAAGTTTGTAGATACTCAGCGACCTGCTGCGAACTACTGCCAAATGTGTTATTTACGTGCGAAATGCTTGAAACAAGGTGCAGCACTCTGCTGCCAGCCAGCGGACGCTCCGATACGTATATTTGAAGTTTCTACATATTCCGTGATCTGCTGCGAAGTTGTTTGAAACGTGTTATTGACGTGCGAAATGCTTTAAACATGGTGCAGCACTCTTCTGCAAGCAAGCACACGCTCCGACATGCAGATTTGAACTTTCTAGATATTCCGCGATCTGCTGCGAACTCGTGCAAAACGTGTTATTTACGTGCGAAATGCTTTAAACAAGGTGCAGCACACTGCTGCCAGCAAGTGCACGCTCCGACATGCAGATTTAAAGTTTCTACATATTCAGCGATCTGCTGCGAACTCGTGCGAAACGTGTTATTTACTTGCGAAGTGCTATAAACATGGTGCGGCAGTCTGCTGCTAGCCAGCGCACGCTCCGACATGCAGATATGAAGTTTCTAGATATTCCGCGATCTGCTGCGAACTCGTGCGAAATGTGTTATTCGAGTCCGAAATGCTCAAAACAAGGTACAGCACTCTGCTGCCAGCCAGAGCACGCTCTGAAATGTAGATTTGAAGTTTTTACATATTCCGCAATCTCCTGCGAACTTGTGCGAAACGTGTTATTTCCGTGCGAAATGCTTTAAACAAGGTGCAGCACTCTTCTGCCAGCCAGCTCACGCTCCGATATGTAGATTCGAAGTTTCTACATATTCCGCGATCTGCTGCGAACTCGTGCGAAACGTGTTATTTACGTGCGAAATGCTTTAAACATGGTACAGCACTCTGCTGCTAGCCAGCGCACGCTTCGATATGTAGATTTAAACTTTCTAGATATTCCGCGATCTGCTGCAAACTCGTGCGAAATGTATTATTCGAGTGCGAAATGCTCAAAACAAGGTGCAGCACTTTTCTGCCAGCCAGCGCACGCTCCTAAATGTAGATTTGAAGTTTCTACATATTCCGCGATCTGCTACGAACTCGTGCGAAACGCGTTATTAACGTGCGAAATGCTTTAAACAAGGTGCAGCACACTGCTGCCAGCAAGTGCACGCTCCGACATGCAGATTTAAAGTTTCTACATATTCAGCGATCTGCTGCGAACTCGTGCGAAACGTGTTATTTACTTGCGAAGTGCTATAAACATGGTGCGGCAGTCTGCTGCTAGCCAGCTCACGCTCCGACATGCAGATATGAAGTTTCTAGATATTCCGCGATCTGCTGCGAACTCGTGCGAAATGTGTTATTCGAGTCCGAAATGCTTAAAACAAGGTACAGCACTCTGCTGCCAGCCAGAACACGCTCTGAAATGTAGATTTGAAGTTTCTACATATTCCGCGATCTGCTGCGAACTCGTGCAAAACGTGTTATTTACGTGCGAAATGCTTTAAACAAGGTGCAGCACACTGCTGCCAGCAAGTGCACGCTCTGACATGCAGATTTAAAGTTTCTACATATTCAGCGATCTGCTGCTAACTCGTGTGAAACGTGTTATTTACGTGGGAAGTGCTATAAACATGGTGCGGCAGTCTGCTGCTAGCCAGCGCACGCTCCGACATGCAGATATGAAGTTTCTAGATATTCCGCGATCTGCTGCGAACTCGTGCGAAGTGTGTTATTCGAGTCCGAAATGCTTAAAACAAGGTACAGCACTCTGCTGCCAGCCAGAACACGCTCTGAAATGTAGATTTGAAGTTTCTACATATTCCGCGATCTGCTGCGAACTCGAGCAAAACGTGTTATTTACGTGCGAAATGCTTTAAATATGGTACAGCACTCTGCTGCCAGCCTGCACACGCTTCAATATGTAGATTTGAACTTTCTAGATATTCCGCGAGCTGCTGCAAACTCGTGCGAAATGTATTATTCGAGTGCGAAATGCTCAAAACAAGGTGCAGCACTCTTCTGACAGCTAGCACACGCTCCTAAATGTAGATTTGAAGTTTCTACATATTCCGCAATCTGCTACGAACTCGTGTGAAATGTGTTATTTACGTGCGAAATGCTTTAAACATGGTGCAGCACTCTGCTGCTAGCCAGTGCACGCTCCGATATGTGGATTCGATGTTTCTACATATTCCGCGATCTGCTGCGAACTCGTGCGAAACGTGTTATTTACTTGCGAAATGCTTTAAACATGGTGCAGCACTCTGCTGCCAGCCAGCCTACGCTCCGACATACAGATTTGAACTTTCTAGATATTTAGCGATCTGCTGCGAACTCGTGCGAAATGTGTTATTCGAGTGCGAAATGTTCAAAACAAGGTGCAGCACTCTGCTGCCAGCCAGCGCACGCTCCTAAATGTAGATTTAAAGTTTCTACATATTCCGCAATCTGGTACGAACTCGTGCGAAACGTGTTATTTACGTGCGAAATGCTTTAAACATGGTGCAGCACACTGCTGCTAGCCAGTGCACGCTCCGATATGTAGATTCGATGTTTCTACATATTCCGCGATCTGCTGCGAACTCGTGCGAAACGTGTTATTTACGTGCGAAATGCTTTAAACATGTCGCAGCACTCTGCTGCCAGCCAGGACACGCTCCGACATGCAGATTTAAACTTTCTAGATATTCCGTGATCTGCTGGCAACTCGTGCGAAATGTGTTATTGATGTGCGAATTCCTTGAAACAACGTGCAGCACTCTGCCACCAGCCAGCAATCGCTCCGACATGCATATTTGAAGTTTGTAGATACTCAGCGATCTGCTGCGAACTAGTGCCAAATGTGTTATTTACGTGCGAAATGCTTGAAACAAGGTGCAGCACTCTGCTGCCAGCCAGCTGACGCTCCGATATGTAGATTTGAAGTTTCTACATATTCCGTGATCTGCTGCGAAGTTGTGCGAAACGTGTTATTTACGTGCGAAATGCTTTAAACATGTTGCAGCTCTCTTCTGCAAGCAAGCACACGCTCCGACATGCAGATTTGAACTTTCTAGATATTCCGCGATCTGCTGCCAACTCGTGCAAAACGTTTTTTTTACGTGCGAAATGCTTTAAACAAGGTGCAGCACACTGCTGCCAGCAAGTGCACGCTCCGACATGCAGATTTAAAGTTTCTACATATTCAGCGATCTGCTGCGAACTCGTGCGAAACGTGTAATTTACGTGCGAAGTGCTTTAAACATGGTGCAGCAGTCTGCTGCTAGCCAGGGCACGCTCCGACATGCAGATATGAAGTTTCTAGATATTCCGCGATCTGCTGCGAACTCGTGCGAAATGTGTTATTCGAGTCCGAAATGCTCAAAACAAGGTACAGCACTCTGCTGCCAGCCAGAGCACGCTCTGAAATGTAGATTTGAAGTTTTTACATATTCCGCAATCTCCTGCGAACTTGTGCGAAACGTGTTATTTCCGTGCGAAATGCTTTAAACAAGGTGCAGCACTCTTCTGCCAGCCAGCTCACGCTCCGATATGTAGATTCGAAGTTTCTACATATTCCGCGATCTGCTGCGAACTCGTGCGAAACGTGTTATTTACGTGCGAAATGCTTTAAACATGGTACAGCACTCTGCTGCTAGCCAGCACACGCTTCGATATGTAGATTTAAACTTTCTAGATATTCCGCGATCTGCTGCAAACTCGTGCGAAATGTATTATTCGAGTGCGAAATGCTCAAAACAAGGTGCAGCACTTTTCTGCCAGCCAGCGCACGCTCCTAAATGTAGATTTGAAGTTTTTACATATTCCGTGATCTGCTGCGATTTTGTGCGAAACGTGTTATTTACGTGCGAAATGCTTTAAACATGGTGCAGCACTCTGCTGCCAGCCAGCACACGCTCCGATATGTAGCTTCGATGTTTCTACATATTCCGCGATCTGCTGCGAACTCGTGCGAAATGTGTTATTTACGTGCGAAATGCTTTAAACATGGTGCAGCACTCTGCTGCCGGCCAGCGTACGCTCCGATATGTAGATTCGAAGTTTCTACATATTCCGCGATCTGCTGCGAAGTAGTGCGAAACGTGTTATTTACGTGCGAAATGCTTTAAACTAGGTGCAGCACTCTGCTGCCAGCCAGCGCACGCTCCGATATGTAGATTCGAAGTTTCTACATGTTACGCGATCTGCTGCGAACTCGTGCGAAACGTGTTATTTACGTGCGAAATGCTTTAAACATGGTGCTGCACTCTGCTGCCAGCCAGCGCACGCTCCGATATGTAGATTCGATGTTTCTACATATTCCGCGATCTGCTGCGAACTCGTGCGAAACGAGTTATTTACGTGCGAAATGCTTTAAACATGGTGCAGCACTCTGCTGCCAGCCAGCGCACGCTCCGATATGTAGATTCGAAGTTTCTACATATTCCGCGATCTGCTGCGAACTCGTGCGAAACGTGTTATTTACGTGCGAAATGCTTTAAACATGGTACAGCACTCTGCTGCTAGCCAGCCCACGCTTCGATATGTAGATTTAAACTTTCTAGATATTCCGCGATCTGCTGCAAACTCGTGCGAAATGTATTATTCGAGTGCGAAATGCTCAAAACAAGGTGCAGCACTTTTCTGCCAGCCAGCGCACGCTCCTAAATGTAGATTTGAAGTTTTTACATATTCCTTGATCTGCTGCGATTTTGTGCGAAACGTGTTATTTACGTGCGAAATGCTTTAAACATGGTGCAGCACTCTGCTGCCAGCCAGCACACGCTTCGATATGTAGATTCGATGTTTCTACATATTCCGCGATCTGCTGCGAACTCGTGCGAAACGTGTTATTTACGTGCGAAATGCTTTAAACATGGTGCAGCACTCTGCTGCCAGCCAGCCTACGCTCCGACATACAGATTTGAACACTCTAGATATTTAGCGATCTGCTGCGAACTCGTGCGAAATGTGTTATTCGAGTGCGAAATCTCAAAACAAGGTGCAGCACTCTGCTGCCAGCCAGCGCACGCTCCGATATGTAGATTCGATGTTTCTACATATTCCGCGATCTGCTGCGAACTCGTGCGAAATGTGTTATTTACGTGCGAAATGCTTTAAACATGGTGCAGCACTCTGCTGCCGGCCAGCGTACGCTCCGATATGTAGATTCGAAGTTTCTACATATTACGCGATCTGCTGCGAACTCGTGCGAAACGTGTTATTTACGTGCGAAATGCTTTAAACATGGTGCTGCACCCTGCTGCCAGCCAGCGCACGCTCCGATATGTAGATTCGATGTTTCTACATATTCCGCGATCTGCTGCGAACTCGTGCGAAACGTGTTATTTACGTGCGAAATGCTTTAATCATGGTGCATCATTCTGCTGCCAGCCAGCACACGCTCCGACATGCAGATTTGAACTTTCTACATATTCCGCGATCTGCTGCGAACTCGTGTGAAATGTGTTATTTACATGCGAATGGCTTTAAACATGGTGCAGCACTCTGCTGCTAGCCAGCCCACGTTCCGAAAAGCAGATTTGAAGCTTCTAGATATTCCGCAATCTGCTGTGACCTTTTGCGAAATGAGTTATTGATGTCTGAAATCCTTGAAAATATGTGCATCACTCTTCTGCAAGCCAGCTCACTCTCCGACAAGCAGATTTAAAGTTTCTTGATATTCTGCGATCTGCTGCGAACTCGTGCGAAACGTGTTATTTAGGTGCGAAATGCTTGAAACAAGGTGCAGCACTCTGCTGCCAGCCAGCGCTCGTTCCGACATGCAGATTCGAAGTTTCTATATATTTCGCGATCTGCTAGGAACTCGTTCGAAATGTGTTATTTACGTGCGAAATGCTTGAAACAAGGTTCAGCACTCTGCTGCCAGCCAGCGCAAGCTCCGATATGCAGATTTGAAGTTTCTAGATATTTCGCGATTTGCTGCGAACTCTTGTGAAATGAGTTATTCGAGTGCGAAATGCTCAAAACGAGATGCAACACTCTGCTGCCAGCCAGTGGACGCTCCGACCTGCACATTTGAAGTTTTTAGATATTCCGCGATCTGCTGTGACCTCGTGGGAAATGTGTTATTCGAGTGTGAAATGCTCAGAACAAGCTGCAGCACTCTGCTTCCAGCCACCTCACGCTCCGAAAGCAATTTTGAAGTTTCTAGATATTCCGCGATCTGCTGCGAACTCGTGCGAAATGTGTTATTTACGTGCAAAATTCTTAAAACAACAGCAGTACTCTGCTGCCAGCCAGCTTACGCTCCGACAAGCAGATATGAAGCTTCTAGATATTCGGCGATCTGCTGCGAACTCGTGCGAAATGTGTTATTGATATGCGAAATCCTTGAAACAATGTGCAGCATGGACGCTCTGACCTGCAGATTTGAAGTTTCTAGATATTTCGCGATCTGCTGCAAACTCGTGTGAAATGTGTTATTTACGTGCAAAATTCTTAAAACAACGTGCAGTACTCTGCTGCCAGCCAGCTCACGCTCCGACAAGCAGATATAAAGCTTCTAGATATTCGGCGATCTGCTGCGAACTCGTGCGAAATCCTTGAAACAATGTGCAGGACTCTGCTGCCAGCCAGCAAACGCTCTGACATGCAGATTTAAAGTTTCTAGATACTCACCGATCTGCTGCGAACTCGTGCGAAACGTGTTATTTACGTGCGAAATGCTTTAAACATGGTGCTGCACTCTGCTGCCAGCCAGCGTACGCTCCGATATGTAGATTCGAAGTTTCTACATGTTACGCGATCTGCTGCGAACTCGTGCGAAACGTGTTATTTACGTGCGAAATGCTTTAAACATGGTGCTGCACTCTGCTGCCAGCCAGCGCACGCTCCGATATGTAGATTCGATGTTTCTACTTATTCCGCGATCTGCTGCGAACTCGTGTGAAATGTGTTATTTACGTGCGAAATGCTTTAAACATGGTGCAGCACTCTGCTGCTAGCCAGTGCACGCTCCGATATGTAGATTCGATGTTTCTACATATTCCGCGATCTGCTGCGAACTCGTGCGAAACGTGTTATTTACGTGCGAAATGCTTTAAACATGGTGCAGCACTCTGCTGCCAGCCAGCCTACGCTCCGACATACAGATTTGAACTTTCTAGATATTTAGCGATCTGCTGCGAACTCGTGCGAAATGTGTTATTCGAGTGCGAAATGCTCAAAACAAGGTGCAGCACTCTGCTGCCAGCCAGCGCACGCTCCTAAATGTAGATTTAAAGTTTCTACATATTCCGCAATCTGGTACGAACTCGTGCGAAACGTGTTATTTACGTGCGAAATGCTTTAAACATGGTGCAGCACACTGCTGCTAGCCAGTGCACGCTCCGATATGTAGATTCGATGTTTCTACATATTCCGCGATCTGCTGGGAACTCGTGCGAAACGTGTTATTTACGTGCGAAATGCTTTAAACATGTCGCAGCACTCTGCTGCCAGCCAGGACACGCTCCGACATGCAGATTTGAACTTTCTAGATATTCCGTGATCTGCTGGCAACTCGTGCGAAATGTGTTATTGAAGTGCGAATTCCTTGAAACAACGTGCAGCACTCTGCCACCAGACAGCAATCGCTCCGACATGCATATTTGAAGTTTGTAGATACTCAGCGATCTGCTGCGAACTAGTGCCAAATGTGTTATTTACGTGCGAAATGCTTGAAACAAGGTGCAGCACTCTGCTGCCAGCCAGCGGACGCTCCGATATGTAGATTTGAAATTTCTACATGTTCCGTGATCTGCTGCGAAGTTGTGCGAAACGTGTTATTTACGTGCGAAATGCTTTAAACATGTTGCAGCACTCTTCTGCAAGCAAGCACACGCTCCGACATGCAGATTTGAACTTTCTAGATATTCCGCGATCTGCTGCCAACTCGTGCAAAACGTGTTTTTTACGTGCGAAATGCTTTAAACAAGGTGCAGCACACTGCTGCCAGCAAGTGCACGCTCCGACATGCAGATTTAAAGTTTCTACATATTCAGCGATCTGCTGCGAACTCGTGCGAAACGTGTTATTTACGTGCGAAATGCTTTAAACATGGTGCAGCAGTCTGCTGCTAGCCAGGGCACGCTCCGACATGCAGATATGAAGTTTCTAGATATTCCGCGATCTGCTGCGAACTCGTGCGAAATGTGTTATTGATGTGCGAAATCTTTGAAACAATGTGCAGCAATCTGCTGCCAGCCAGCAAACGCTCTGACATGCAGATTTGAAGTTTCTCGATACTCCGCAATCTGCTGCGAACTAGTGCGAAATGTGTTATTTACGTGCGAAATGCTTGAAACAAGGTGCAGCACTCTGCTGCCAGCCAGCGTACGGTCCGACTTGCAGATATGAAGTTTCTAGATATTCCGCGATGTGCTGCGAACTCGTGCGAAATGTGTTATGTGCGTGCGAAATGCTCAAAACAAGGTGCAACACTCTGCTGCTAGCCAGCCCACGTTCCGAAAAGCAGATTTGAAGCTTCTAGATATTCCGCAATCTGCTGTGACCTTTTGCGAAATGAGTTATTGATGTCTGAAATCCTTGAAAATATGTGCATCACTCTTCTGCAAGCCAGCTCACTCTCCGACAAGCAGATTTAAAGTTTCTTGATATTCTGCGATCTGCTGCGAACTCGTGCGAAACGTGTTATTTAGGTGCGAAATGCTTGAAACAAGGTGCAGCACTCTGCTGCCAGCCAGCGCTCGTTCCGACATGCAGATTCGAAGTTTCTATATATTTCGCGATCTGCTAGGAACTCGTTCGAAATGTGTTATTTACGTGCGAAATGCTTGAAACAAGGTTCAGCACTCTGCTGCCAGCCAGCGCACGCTCCGACATGCAGATTCGAAGTTTCTAGATATTTCGCGATTTGCTGCGAACTCTTGTGAAATGAGTTATTCGAGTGCGAAATGCTCAAAACGAGATGCAGCATTCTGCTGCCAGCCAGCGCAAGCTCCGATATGCAGATTTGAAGTTTCTAGATATTTCGCGATCTGCTGCGAACTCGTGCGAAATGTGTTATTCCAGTACGAAATGCTCAAAACAAGGTGCAGCACTCTGCTGCCAGCCAGCACACGCTCCGAAATGCAGATTTGAAGCTTGTAGATATTCCGCGATCTGCTGCGAACTCATGCGAAATGAGTAATTGACGTGCGAATTCCTTGAAACAATGTGCAACACTCTGCTGCCAGCCAGTGGACGCTCCGACCTGCACCCGCGATCTGCTGCGAACTCGTGCGAAATGTGTTATTGATATGCGAAATCCTTGAAACAATGTGCAGCACTCTGCTGCCAGCCAGCAAACGCTCTGACATGCAGATTTAAAGTTTCTAGATACTCACCGATCTGCTGCGAAGTCGTGCGAAATGTGTTTTTTCCGTGCGAAATGCTTGAAACAAGGCGCAGGACTCTGCTGCCAGCTGCTCATGCTCCGAAAAGCAAATTTAAAGTTTCTAGATATCCCGCGATCTGCCGTGACTTTGTGCGAAATGTGTTATTTGAGTGCGAAATGCTTGAAACAAGTTGCAGCACTTTGCAGCCAGCCAGCGGACGCTCTGACCTGCAGATTTGAAGTTTCTAGATATTTCGCGATCTGCTGCAAACTCGTGTGAAATGTGTTATTTACGTGCAAAATTCTTAAAACAACGTGCAGTACTCTGCTGCCAGCCAGCTCACGCTCCGACAAGCAGATATGAAGCTTCTAGATATTCGGCGATCTGCTGCGAACTCGTGCGAAATCGAAATGCTTTGAAACAATGTGCAGGACTCTGCTGCCAGCCAGCAAACGCTCTGACATGCAGATTTAAAGTTTCTAGATACTCACCGATCTGCTGCGAACTCGTGCGAAACGTGTTATTTACGTGCGAAATGCTTTAAACATGGTGCAGCACTCTGCTGCCAGCCAGCGCACGCTCCGATATGCAGATTTGAAGTTTCTACATATTCCGCGATCTGCTGCGAACTCGTGCGAAACGTGTTATTTACGTGTGCGAAATGCTCAAAAAACATGGTGCAGCACTCTGCTGCCAGCCAGCCCATGCTCTGACATGCAGATTTGAAGTTTCTAGATATTCCGCGATCTGCTGCGAACTCGTGCGAAATGTGTTATTTACGTGCGAAATGCTTTAAACAAGGTGCAGCACTCTGCTGCCAGCCAGCGCACGCTCCGACATGCAGATTTGAAGTTTCTACATATTCCGCGATCTGGTGCGAACTCGTGCGAAACGTGTTATTTACGTGCGAAATGCTTTAAACATGGTGCAGCACTCTGCTGCCAGCCAGCGCACGCTCCGACATGCAGATTTGAAGTTTCTAGATATTTAGCGATCTGCTGCGAACTCGTGCGAAATGTGTTATTCGAGTGCGAAATGCTCAAAACAAGGTGCAGCACTCTGCTGCCAGTCAGCGCACGCTCCGACATACAGATTTTAAGTTTCTACAAATTCCGCGATCTGGTGCGAATTTGTGCGAAACGTGTTATTTACGTGCGAAATGCTTTAAACATGGTGCAGCACACTGCTGCCAGCCGCCGCATGCTCGGACATGCAGATTCGAAGTTTCTACATATTCCGCGATCTGGTGCGAACTCGTGCGAAACGTGTTATTTACGTGCGAAATGCTTTAAACATGGTGCAGCACTCTGCTGCCAGTCAGCGCACGCTCCGACATGCAGATTTGAAGTTTCTACAAATTCCGCGATCTGGTGCGAACTCGTGCGAAACGTGTTATTCAAGTGCGAAATGCTCAAAACAAGGTGCAGCACTCTGCTGCCAGCCAGCACACGCTCCGACATGCAGATTTGAAGTTTCTAGATACTCAGCGATCTGCTGCGAACTCGTGCAAAATGTGTTATTTACGTGCGAAATGCTTGAAACAAGGTGCAGCACTCTGCTTCCAGCCAGCCACGCTCCGATACGAGCAGATTTGAAATGTGTTATTTACGTGCGAAATGCTTTAAACTAGGTGCAGCACTCTGCTGTCAGCCAGGGCACGCTCCGACACGCAGATTTGAAGTTTCTAGATATTGTTCGATCTGCTGCCAACTCGTGCAAAATAATATATTTAAGTGCGAAATGCTTAAAGCTAGGTGCAGCACACTGCTGCCAGCCAGCTCACGCTCCAAAAAGCAGATTTGAAGTTTCTAAGTATTCCGCGAACTGCTGCGAACTCGTGCGAAATGTGTTATTTACGTGCAAAATTCTTAAAACAACGTGCAGTACTCTGCTGCCAGCCAGCTCACGCTCCGACAAGCAGATATGAAGTTTCTAGATATTCCGCGATCTGCTGCAAACTCGTGCGAAATGTGTTATTGATGTGCGAAATCCTTGAAACAATGTGCAGCAATCTGCTGCCAGCCAGCAAACGCTCTGACATGCAGATTTGAAGTTTCTCGATACTCCGCAATCTGCTGCGAACTAGTGCGAAATGTGTTATTTACGTGCGAAATGCTTGAAACAAGGTGCAGCACTCTGCTGCCAGCCAGCGTACGGTCCGACTTGCAGATATGAAGTTTCTAGATATTCCGCGATGTGCTGCGAACTCGTGCGAAATGTGTTATGTGCGTGCGAAATGCTCAAAAACAAGGTGCAGCACTCTGCTGCTAGCCAGCCCACGCTCCGACAAGCAGATTTGAAGTTTCTAGATATTCCGCAATCTGCTGTGACCTTTTGGGAAATGAGTTATTGATGTCTGAAATCCTTGAAAATATGTGCATCACTCTTCTGCAAGCCAGCTCACTCTCCGACAAGCAGATTTAAAGTTTCTTGATATTCTGCGATCTGCTGCGAACTCGTGCGAAACGTGTTATTTAGGTGCGAAATGCTTGAAACAAGGTGCAGCACTCTGCTGCCAGCCAGCGCTCGTTCCGACATGCAGATTCGAAGTTTCTATATATTTCGCGATCTGCTAGGAACTCGTTCGAAATGTGTTATTTACGTGCGAAACGCTTGAAACAAGGTTCAGCACTCTGCTGCCAGCCAGCGCACGCTCCGACATGCAGATTCGAAGTTTCTAGATATTTCGCGATTTGCTGCGAAACTCTTGCGAAAATGAGTTATTCGAGTGCGAAATGCTCAAAACGAGGTGCAGCACTCTGCTGCCAGCCAGCGCAAGCTCCGACATGCAGATTTGAAGTTTCTAGATATTTCGCGATTTGCTGCGAACTCTTGTGAAATGAGTTATTCGAGTGCGAAATGCTCAAAACGAGATGCAGCATTCTGCTGCCAGCCAGCTCAAGCTCCGATATGCAGATTTGAAGCTTGTAGATATTCCGCGATCTGCTGCGAACTCATGCGAAATGAGTAATTGACGTGCGAATTCCTTGAAACAATGTGCAACACTCTGCTGCCAGCCAGTGGACGCTCCGACCTGCACATTTGAAGTTTCTAGATATTCCGCGATCTGCTGCGAACCTCGTGGAAATGTGTTATTCGAGTGTGAAATGCTCAGAACAAGCTGCAGCACTCTGCTTCCAGCCACCTCACGCTCCGAAAGCAATTTTGAAGTTTCTAGATATTCCGCGATCTGCTGCGAACTCGTGCGAAATGTGTTATTTACGTGCAAAATTCTTAAAACAACAGCAGTACTCTGCTGCCAGCCAGCTTACGCTCCGACAAGCAGATATGAAGCTTCTAGATATTCGGCGATCTGCTGCGAACTCGTGCGAAATGTGTTATTTATTGATGTGCGAAATCCTTTGAAACAATGTGCAGCACTCCGCTGCCAGCCAGCAAACGCTCTGACATGCAGATTTGAAGTTTCTAGATATACTCCGCAATCTGCTGCGAACTAGTGCGAAATGTGTTATTTACGTGCGAAATGCTTGAAACAAGGTGCAGCACTCTGCTGCCAGCCAGCGTACGGTCCGACTTGCAGATATGAAGTTTCTAGATATTCCGCGATCTGCTGCGAACTCGTGCGAAATGTGTTATGTGCGTGCGAAATGCTCAAAAACGAGGTGCAACACTCTGCTGCTAGCCAGCACACTCTCCGAAAAGCAGATTTGAAGCTTCTAGATATTCCGCAATCTGCTGTGACCTTTTGCGAAATGAGTTTTTATTGATGTCTGAAATCCTTGAAAATATGTGCATCACTCTTCTGCTAGCCAGCTCACTCTCCGACAAGCAGATTTGAAGTTTTTAGATATTCTGCGATCTGCTGCGAACTCGTGCGAAACGTGTTATTTAGGTGCGAAATGCTTGAAACAAGGTGCAGCACTCTGCTGCCAGCCAGCGCTCGTTCCGACATGCAGATTCGAAGTTTCTATATATTTCGCGATCTGCTAGGAACTCGTTCGAAATGTGTTATTTACGTGCGAAATGCTTGAAACAAGGTTCAGCACTCTGCTGCCAGCCAGCGCACGCTCCGACATGCAGAGATTTGAAGTTTCTAGATATTTCGCGATTTGCTGCGAACTCTTGTGAAATGAGTTATTCGAGTGCGAAATGCTCAAAACGAGATGCAGCATTCTGCTGCCAGCCAGCGCAAGCTCCGATATGCAGATTTGAAGTTTCTAGATATTTCGCGATTTGCTGCGAACTCTTGTGAAATGTGTTATTCGAGTGCGAAATGCTCAAAAAACGAGGTGCAGCACTTCTGCTGCCAGCCAGCCCACGCTCCGAATGCAGATTTGAAGCTTGTAGATATTCCGCGATCTGCTGCGAACTCATGCGAAATGAGTAATTGACGTGCGAATTCCTTGAAACAATGTGCAACACTCTGCTGCCAGCCAGTGGACGCTCCGACCTGCACATTTGAAGTTTTTAGATATTCCGCGATCTGCTGTGACCTCGTGGGAAATGTGTTATTCGAGTGTGAAATGCTCAGAACAAGCTGCAGCACTCTGCTTCCAGCCACCTCACGCTCCGAAAGCAATTTTGAAGTTTCTAGATATTCCGCGATCTGCTGCGAACTCGTGCGAAATGTGTTATTTACGTGCAAAATGCTTTAAACAAGGTGCAGCACTCTGCTGCCATCCTGCCCACGCTCCGACATGCAGATTTGAAGTTTCTAGATATTCCGCGATCTGCTGCGAACTCGTGCGAAATGTGTTATTTACGTGCGAAATGCTTGAAACAAGGTGCAGCACTCTGCTGCCAGCCAGCAAACGCTCTGACATGCAGATTTGAAGTTTCTAGATATTCCGCGATCTGCAGCGAACTCGTGCGAAATGTGTTTTTCGAGTGCGAAATGCTTGAAACATGGTGCAGCACTCTGCTGCCAGTCAGCGCACGCTCCGACATGAAGATTTAAAGTTTCTACATATTCCGCGATCTGGTGCGAACTCGTGCGAAATGTGTTATTTACGTGCGAAATGCTTAAAACAAGGTGCAGCACTTTGCTGCCAGCCAGCGCACGCTCCGACATGCAGTGCGATCTGCTGCGAACTCGTGCGAAACGTGTTATTTACGTGCGAAATGCTTTAAAAACATGGTGCAGCACTCTGCTGCCAGCCAGCGTACGCTCCGATATGTAGATTCGAAGTTTCTACATATTCCGCGATCTGCTGCGAACTCGTGCGAAACGTGTTATTTACGTGCGAAATGCTTTAAACATGGTGCTGCACTCTGCTGCCAGCCAGCGCACGCTCCGATATGTTGATTCGATGTTTCTACATATTCCGCGATCTGCTGCGAACTCGTGCGAAACGTGTTATTTACGTGCGAAATGCTTTAAACATGGTGCAGCACTCTGCTGCCAGCCAGTGCACGCTCCGATATGTAGATTCGAAGTTTCTACATATTCCGCGATCTGCTGCGAACTCGTGCGAAACGTGTTATTTACGTGCGAAATGCTCAAAACATGGTGCAGCACTCTGCTGCAAGCCAGCACACGCTCCGACATACAGATTTGAACTTTCTACAGATTCCGCCATCTGCTGCGAACTCGTGCGAAATGTGTTATTCGAGTGCGAAATGCTCAAACAAGGTGCAGCACTCTGCTGCCAGCCAGCGCACGCTCCTAAATGCAGATTTAAAGTTTCTACATATTCCGCGATCTGCTGCGAACTCGTGCGAAACGTGTTATTTACGTGCGAAATGCTTTAAACATGGTGCAGCACTCTGCTGCCAGCCAGCGCACGCTCCGATATGTAGATTCGATGTTTCTAGATATTCCGCGATCTGCTGGGAACTCGTGCGAAACGTGTTATTTACGTGCGAAATGCTTTAAACACGGTGCTGCACTCTGCTGCCAGCCAGGACACGCTCCGACATGCAGATTTGAAAGTTTCTAGATATTCCGCGATCTGCTGCAAACTTGTGCGAAATGTATTATTGATGTGCGAATTCCTTGAAACAACGTGCAGCACTCTGCTGCCAGCCAGCACACGCTCCGACATGCAGATTTGAAGTTTCTAGATACTCAGCGATCTGCTGCGAACTAGTGCGAAATGTGTTATTTACGTGCGAAATGCTTGAAACAAGGTGCAGCACTCTGCTGCCAGCCAGCTCACGCTCCGACATGCAGATTTGAAGTTTCTACATATTCCGCGATCTGCCGCGAACTAGTGCGAAACGCGTTATTTACGTGCGAAATGCTTTAGACATGGTGCAGCACTCTGCTGCCAGCTTGCTCACGCTCTGACAAGCAGATTTGAAGTTTCTAGATATTCCACGATCTGCTGCGAACTCGTGCGAAATGTGTTATTTGCGTGCGAAATGCTTTAAACAAGGTGCAGCACTCTGCTGCCAGCCAGCGCACGCTCCGACATGCAGATTTGAAGTTTCTAGATATTCCGCGATCTGCTGCGAACTCGTGCGAAATGTGTTATTTACGTGCGAAATGCTTTAAACATGGTGCAGCACTCTGCTGCCAGCCAGCGCACGCTCCGACATGCAGATATGAAGTTTCTAGATATTCCGCGATCTGCTGCGAACTCGTGCGAAATGTGTTATTGATGTGCGAAATCTTTGAAACAATGTGCAGCAATCTGCTGCCAGCCAGCAAACGCTCTGACATGCAGATTTGAAGTTTCTCGATACTCCGCAATCTGCTGCGAACTAGTGCGAAATGTGTTATTTACGTGCGAAATGCTTGAAACAAGGTGCAGCACTCTGCTGCCAGCCAGCGTACGGTCCGACTTGCAGATATGAAGTTTCTAGATATTCCGCGATGTGCTGCGAACTCGTGCGAAATGTGTTATGTGCGTGCGAAATGCTCAAAACAAGGTGCAACACTCTGCTGCTAGCCAGCCCACGTTCCGAAAAGCAGATTTGAAGCTTCTAGATATTCCGCAATCTGCTGTGACCTTTTGCGAAATGAGTTATTGATGTCTGAAATCCTTGAAAATATGTGCATCACTCTTGTGCAAGCCAGCTCACTCTCCGACAAGCAGATTTAAAGTTTCTTGATATTCTGCGATCTGCTGCGAACTCGTGCGAAACGTGTTATTTAGGTGCGAAATGCTTGAAACAAGGTGCAGCACTCTGCTGCCAGCCAGCGCTCGTTCCGACATGCAGATTCGAAGTTTCTATATATTTCGCGATCTGCTAGGAACTCGTTCGAAATGTGTTATTTACGTGCGAAATGCTTGAAACAAGGTTCAGCACTCTGCTGCCAGCCAGCGCACGCTCCGACATGCAGATTCGAAGTTTCTAGATATTTCGCGATTTGCTGCGAACTCTTGTGAAATGAGTTATTCGAGTGCGAAATGCTCAAAACGAGATGCAGCATTCTGCTGCCAGCCAGCGCAAGCTCCGATATGCAGATTTGAAGTTTCTAAATATTCCGCAATCTGCAGTGAACTCGTTTGAAATGTGTTATTCGAGTACGAAATGCTCAAAACAAGGTGCAACACTATGCTACCAGCCAGCCCACGTTCCGAAAAGCAGATTTGAAGCTTGTAGACAATTTTAAAGTTTCTAGATATTCCGCGATCTGCTGCGAACTCGTGCGAAATGTGTTATTTACGTGCAAAATTCTTAAAACAACAGCAGTACTCTGCTGCCAGCCAGCTTACGCTCCGACAAGCAGATATGAAGCTTCTAGATATTCGGCGATCTGCTGCGAACTCGTGCGAAATGTGTTATTGATATGCGAAATCCTTGAAACAATGTGCAGCACTCTGCTGCCAGCCAGCAAACGCTCTGACATGCAGATTTAAAGTTTCTAGATACTCACCGATCTGCTGCGAAGTCGTGCGAAATGTGTTTTTTCTGTGCGAAATGCTTGAAACAAGGCGCAGGACTCTGCTGCCAGCTGCTCATGCTCCGAAAAGCAAATTTAAAGTTTCTAGATATCCCGTGATCTGCCGTGACTTTGTGCGAAATGTGTTATTTGAGTGCGAAATGCTTGAAACAAGTTGCAGCACTTTGCAGCCAGCCAGCGGACGCTCTGACCTGCAGATTTGAAGTTTCTAGATATTTCGCGATCTGCTGCAAACTCGTGTGAAATGTGTTATTTACGTGCAAAATTCTTAAAACAACGTGCAGTACTCTGCTGCCAGCCAGCTCACGCTCCGACAAGCAGATATAAAGCTTCTAGATATTCGGCGATCTGCTGCGAACTCGTGCGAAATCCTTGAAACAATGTGCAGGACTCTGCTGCCAGCCAGCAAACGCTCTGACATGCAGATTTAAAGTTTCTAGATACTCACCGATCTGCTGCGAACTAGTGCGAAATGTGTTATTTACGTGCGAAATGCTTGAAACAAGGTGCAGCACTCTGCTGCCAGCCAGCGTACGGTCCGACTTGCAGATATGAAGTTTCTAGATATTCCGCGATGTGCTGCGAACTCGTGCGAAATGTGTTATGTGCGTGCGAAATGCTCAAAACAAGGTGCAACACTCTGCTGCTAGCCAGCCCACGTTCCGAAAAGCAGATTTGAAGCTTCTAGATATTCCGCAATCTGCTGTGACCTTTTGCGAAATGAGTTATTGATGTCTGAAATCCTTGAAAATATGTGCATCACTCTTGTGCAAGCCAGCTCACTCTCCGACAAGCAGATTTAAAGTTTCTTGATATTCTGCGATCTGCTGCGAACTCGTGCGAAACGTGTTATTTAGGTGCGAAATGCTTGAAACAAGGTGCAGCACTCTGCTGCCAGCCAGCGCTCGTTCCGACATGCAGATTCGAAGTTTCTATATATTTCGCGATCTGCTAGGAACTCGTTCGAAATGTGTTTTTTACGTGCGAAATGCTTGAAACAAGGTTCAGCACTCTGCTGCCAGCCAGCGCACGCTCCGACATGCAGATTCGAAGTTTCTAGATATTTCGCGATTTGCTGCGAACTCTTGTGAAATGAGTTATTCGAGTGCGAAATGCTCAAAACGAGATGCAGCATTCTGCTGCCAGCCAGCGCAAGCTCCGATATGCAGATTTGAAGCTTGTAGATATTCCGCGATTTGCTGCGAACTCGTACGAAATGAGTTATTCGAGTGCAAAATGTGCAAAACGAGGTGCAACACTCTGCTGCCAGCCAGCACACGCTCCAAAATGTAGATTTGAAGTTTCTAAATTTTCTGCAATCTGCTGCGAACTCATGCGAAATGTGTTATTCAAGTGCGAAATGCTCAAAACAAGGTGCAGCACTCTGCTGCCAGCCAGTGGACGCTCCGACCTGCACATTTGAAGTTTTCTAGATATTCCGCGATCTGCTGTGACCTCGTGGGAAATGTGTTATTCGAGTGTGAAATGCTCAGAACAAGCTGCAGCACTCTGCTTCCAGCCACCTCACGCTCCGAAAGCAATTTTAAAGTTTCTAGATATTCCGCGATCTGCTGCGAACTCGTGCGAAATGTGTTATTTACGTGCAAAATTCTTAAAACAACAGCAGCACTCTGCTGCCAGCCAGCTTACGCTCCGACAAGCAGATATGAAGCTTCTAGATATTCGGCGATCTGCTGCGAACTCGTGCGAAATGTGTTATTGATATGCGAAATCCTTGAAACAATGTGCAGCACTCTGCTGCCAGCCAGCAAACGCTCTGACATGCAGATTTAAAGTTTCTAGATACTCACCGATCTGCTGCGAAGTCGTGCGAAATGTGTTTTTTCCGTGCGAAATGCTTGAAACAAGGCGCAGCACTCTGCTGCCAGCCAGCGCATGCTCCGAAATGTAGATTTGAAGTTTCTACATATTCCGCGATCTGCTGCGAACTCGTGCGAAACGTGTTATTTGAGTGCGAAATGCTAAAAACAAG